>PVLD010021936.1:0-30367 GCA_004027595.1 Dinomys branickii
GACTAAATTTGCATGTCTGTATATGGGTCCATACATCTACAATTCGAAGATATCAATGGATAAAGCAACAACTACTGTTGAGACCATATCACCTTGTCTATAGATTAGTTGTGATTGTACTATTTTCTATGATAATGGGTGTCTGTTTGTCAATATGTTTTTGTACTTTTATGTTTCTAAAATAAAAAAAAAAATAAAGATGGTTGTATATTAGTGTGGGAGTTCTACAAGGGCATTATGAAATTGTATTGAGTTTTTATTCTTTGTGCCTAATGAAATGCCTGCCACATGATAAGTACATAAAGATTGCTGAGTTTAAAATTTGTTTTATGTAACACATATAAAAAGAAACATTTTTAAGCAAACAACAGCTATAATTTATTTGAGATCTTTAAATCACTGAATGGATACTGAATTTCCAGGCCCAATGAGTTAACATTATTAATTAATATATAGTTTCATTATGTTATGGGCAGGACAAATGATTATATGTAGACACTGAAGTGGTTTGACCACAGTCAATGTAAAAGAAACACAAATTTATTGAGCTCTTGCTCCAAGTTTAAGATGACAGTGAATAATTTTTACCTGCAATGTATTTAATTTCACAGACAACTATCATCATTGTCAAGAATTGTGTATTTGTTACCTCAGAAAAACATTTAAACACAAGTTTTTTCAACAAAACTAGATGTTGTGATTTTCATAAATGTCCATGAAAAAGAAATTAAGCCATGGCTCTTCACACATACAAGAAGGAAAACAGGATGCGCCTGACTTAAACCCAGCAAAATAAACTTGGAGAGACAATTTTAAGTTAATTTTTCAAGTGAAAATCCAATTTCATTCATATTTTCATAGGACTATAGTTTCTGTTTTCTGGGAGTTTAGATTTTAAAAATAACCATTTTTCACTGATCTTGAGTGGGAGATTAAAGTTTGTTTAGCATTCATTTTAAACAACTTTCACAGATGTAGAATCTTCTGGATTTTTATTCTTTTTTCTTTTTTATATATTGTGGGTTTTTTTAGTTTTATTTTTAAGACAAAAGAACCCAGAATAACACAGAAACTATACAGAAAATACCAAGTTGTGCAGAAGATAGTAGTGAATTTGCACTGGATTGTTATGGTTGATACATTGTGTCAACCTGGGAAATCTGGAGGTTTAACTGAATGATTCAACAGGAAGCCAGAGTGCTTACTTTGTATACATCCTGAGCCTATGGAAAAGAAAGACATGGAGATTGTGTGAGAGCTACACGCCCCCTGGGTGGGGGTAGGCTGTTTACAATGTAAGGGAAGAAAAGAGGCTGCTTCCAGCCATTCTTCCCTTTTGCTGGTTGGTTTTGCTGTGCTCTGCTGCCATGAACAGTTTGCCCTCTGCCATGTGCCACTCTGCCTCAGAACCAGCCAAATATCGACTGAAACCTCCACAAACTGTAAGCTAAATAAACCTTTCCTTCCTTCATTTTGGGCATTGGGTATTTTGTCTCAGCAATGAGAGAAACATAACCAAGAGGTGGATGCTGTATAAAATAGTTATCTTCATATTTGTTATAACAAAATCAATAAAGGATATACAAATTACAGAGAAGACAATCGGGGACCATCACTAGATGCTGTATTACATAGTGTTGTCTTTGCATTTATTAACACAAAAACAATAAAAGAAATACCAGATCACAGAGAAAATAGTAGGGGGTTATCACTGGATGTTGTATTACATAATATTACCTTCATCTTTATTACTCAGTTATATAGATGATGGCTCATTCAATTAATCAATTTTCTCCACTTCACCACCGTTGTTCTACCACCCTGTCAGTGATCTTCCCACTGGTAATAACTGCACTTTTGGTTTATTTA
The DNA here is from genome assembly GCA_004027595.1 of Dinomys branickii. Classification (NCBI taxonomy): domain Eukaryota; kingdom Metazoa; phylum Chordata; class Mammalia; order Rodentia; family Dinomyidae; genus Dinomys; species Dinomys branickii. The sequence continues at coordinate 1,870 of PVLD010021936.1, forward strand.
CTCCCTCATGCTCTTACTTTGGGCAGAGACTCAGCTGCTTCTAAATATGCTGTATATTACATGGGTATACACACAAATTACTATGGCAGGAAGTGGAGAAACACCCTTTGGAAATCTCTCACAGCCCTCAAGTGTCCAGTCAGGTAGGTGGGGTTACACAGTGAACCGCCAGACTCTTGCGTCTCTGTCTATAGGCTCAGGCAAGTCTTCAGGGCCTTCCGGGGGCCAGGAAAAGCATCTGGCACATGCTGGGGGCCAAGTGGAGCTCCTGAAATGCCCCAGGGGCTGGGTACAATGCCTGGCAATCCCTGTGGGCCAAGTGGAGCTCTGGGGGTGGGGCAAAATGCCTGACATACCCCAGGGGCCGAATGGAGCTCCAGGGGCAGGGCAGAGCACCTGGCACACCACAGGGGCTGAGCAGAATGCCTGGCACATCCCAGAGCCCCAGTGGTGCTCCAGGGGCCGGACAAAGCACCTGACATGCCCGGTTGCTAAGTGGAGCTCCTGGAACACCCTGGGGGCCAAGTGGAGCTCTGGGGGAGGGGTGTAGCGCCTGGCACACCCCAGGGTTCATGGGGAGGGGCCTCCAGGGGCGGGGTGGAGTGCCTGGCACACCCTGAGGGCGGGGTGATGATCTGGATTTTTATTCTTTAATCATTTTACAACTTTAAAATGTTTTTCTCTATGAGTTTAAAAAGAACAAATAGACATAGGATTTTTTAAGAATTCTTTTACACAGTTATGGTTAGAAAACATTAGTCTTATCTCAAATTGGATGAGTTTTATTTGCAGAGTAATAAATACACTGGGGAGGTTGTCATTATAAAAATGCCTTCTTGATATAAAGTGAATAAAAATAGAGAACAGAATTAAGAATAACTTTAAAAATGCATGGCCCCCATAACTTTATATACACAAACTTAAATTTTGTCATACAATCATGCAATACTCAGGTTGTAGCATTAGTTCTTTTCTATAAATACAGAACTCATTAATAGGAACTATAATATTATTAAAAATAATGAAATCAGTTGTAAACACTTATGGAGCATTTTCTACTGATGCAGTAATTATTCCTATGTTATCTCTGATCATGCCTTCGGTTTGTATACTATATATTTGGAGGCTTGTATTAGAGGGGAGTAAGCTGAGAAAAGATGAGTTTAAAGACTTGTCCAGATTCACACAGTTAAGAGGTGCAATTGGCACACTTTGAAACCAGTTCTCTTCACTGGAGAACCTACTACTTTTTACTACCACCTGGTTCCTCCTTGGTAATAGATGTTGTATAAATAATACATAAAGTCCTTATTGTATTATTGTTATTATTCCAGTATCTTCACTGTAGCTATGCTGGACAAATCCCCAGGCTATGACACTGCCATTGTAGATGATATTTTGGTATTTTTTTCATGTATAAATAGGACAACTGACCCACAATGGCCACTTCAAAGGTAGCCCCAGTTTCAAGATATGGTATGTATCATTGTGCCAGTTAAGAGATTACTATGATTGGTCCGTGTATTATTTTTCCTCTAATCTTGAGGTTTCTGAATAATTTTTAGGGTGAAAAGTGACCAAGCAGAGTGCTTCATCACACTGTCTAGAACAAAGAGACTTCCTGATCATACATTAACACTATGAGAATTGAAATGGGTATAAGAGATTTATGAAGGACATGTCATATATTTTCCATGAAGAGGAAAGTATGCTCCATTCTGATTTTGTAGACATGGCTAGGGATAAGCTGTGTTATTTAAGAATCTTGCTATTGCACAGATTCACTATGGTAGTGTTGAGCGTATCTTCATATTTCCCCTTCTGTTGCACACATAACAAATATGGCACACATATTTACATATGCTATGTAAAATATACTCAGCTGCAAATATCAGCGGCTAAATGTGCTACACAAAGAGCATGGCATTACTGATCCAGATCCAACCTGACACCAAAGTAAGTAGGTCCTACAGTTCATTTCAAATTTCTTTTCCTAATATCTCATGTTAATTTGGGCAGCTAATTACCCTCCATGGGCCTGCCGTCTTTAAGTCAGATCACATAAAACTGTAACCTCTGATATAACTGCAAAAAAGAATAAAAAATATATAGACTGAGTATATGATATATGTATAATTCATTCCAGTGGTGAATATGTATCAAAGAATTGATAACCAAACTTTATGGTAGAACTAAATTTTTGGTAACTGCTATATAAGGGTCTAGGCTAGGCACTGTACTCCAGAGATGAATAACTGTGGCTTAATTTTCAAGTGCCTTATGATGAATACCCAGAATGTTGTGTGAAAATTGAGCATGACTGGAAAGAAGAACAGAGTGGACATAAAAGTGCACAGTACGTGTTTGGAGAATAGAGAAGAGATATCAGAAATAAATTAAACATTTTCACATAGGAAATGTAAGATAACATATATCAGGAAATAAATACAGAATAAACAACACAGCTTGGAATTTCTGAGAGCATTTAAGACACGTGAAGATAAAATAAACTTAGCTGACATTTCCTTTATCACTTCCCTGCCTTTATTTCATCTTCATGTTTAAAAACAGACAATTTTATGTTTTTAAGAAGATATTACACTTACCTGAAATATAAGTACAGTTGTATTTTTTAGTATAGTAAGAACATCTGTTCTTTTAAGTATTCAATAAAGTTAATTCAGAAACGTATTGAAGTCCATGATGTGTCATATATTATATGAAATACTGGAAGAGAGGGTGGATGCTAAAAAACACAAAAGAAATCTAACTGCTAAAATTAAAACATTAGAACATTAAATATAAAATTAGTACAGGGTTAGTATTAGTTTGGTTACATAATCTGCAATACTGACTACATGACGATGAACAGGTTACTTTATTTTTTTGAGTCTGCTCCTCTTCCCAAAATAGGAGTAAGAGCTCTTAATATGTCAAAAGCACAAGATTATTTTAATTTATAACTATGACAAAGGATGTAAAATCCTTTGGTAAAGCTTATATGATTGGAAAGACAAGGTAGTTATAAAATGCCTGCTTTGAGATGTTGAGTGTTTCACACAAAATGCTGGAAACAGATATTAGTATTCTTGTTTTACAGATGTAGGAAACAAAAGTCTACAGGGTTTAAACAATATCCTCAAAGTTTATGGTTAACATGTGTTACAGCATGATTCAAAGCCAGGAATTATGATTTGGTAGCTCATCTTAAATCTTACAGTCTGTCTCTTATGCTACACAAAGTAAAAATGTTACAGGCCTACAGAAAGAACCAGTGTGTGGCAAAAGAAAAAAAAATGACATGATAAGCCCAGAACTCTGTGAAACATGTTGTTGGATAAGAATTAGAATCTGACAGACTTCCAGTGAAATTTGAGAACAATAAGCAAATACTGGGCTGACAGTATACCAGGCTTCCATCAAGAACTGATGAAAGTGATGAACAGAAAGAGCAGCGAGAGAAGCATCAGAGGGGTCTGAGAATCCTCTGGCCTGCAGGCAGTGAGGACAGGCAAGGTCAAGAAATGATCACCATTCTGCAAGGAAAAGAAAGGCCCAGCTACACATGATGAAGGAAAAGGAAAACATCTTTCAGAGGGCGGAAGAATGGAGAGGGCTTTAATTATCCCATTCAAGAGCCCTGGAAATGCCACCTTCTGTAGAACAGCACTCAGCTTTCTGTGTGTGGCACAGAGAAACTTTATTTGATCAAAGTGCATGTACCTCAGGATGAAAGTCTTGTTTCTGCAGTCCTTTGGACTGTGGGGACCATGAAACACATTTTATCAAAATAGGTTTGTAGGACATGCTTGATTTCCTCTTTGACAGCTCCAAAACTAATCCTTAGGGGACAAAATGAAAAAGAAAAGATTTGTAGGGACGCCAGGGAAATCATTTGACAGGATAATAAAAATGTCTTCGCTTATGACAAAGACTTGAAGCTGCAAAAGAGAAGCATGGACAGGGGAAACATTTGCATTTGTAATAGAAGTGATACCACATTTGGTTTTGATCTGACTTAGTGTCAGTGCCTATGTCCACAAACCCACCTTTTCCACTGTCTTGTTGTTGCAGATACTAACCCTTCTGCAATTTCTCTGCCCTCAGCAGTAACCTTCCATTCTCAGGCACGGAAGAAAACAGTGAATATCAAAACCTATTGGGGTTTCTCAATAGATACAGAAACTGGCATTTTCAGAAATGAATGACTCATTGGAGTCAGCAAAACTTTAAAATATATGTGTTTAAAATGCTATAGTGAGGCCGGGAAAAGAGGAGCATTTTAACAATTAGAGATATGGACTATGTACTACTGTGTACTTGAGTTCAAAACCAGCCTTTGCTACCTTCTAAGTTTATTAAAGTGGACACATTAATTATACTCTAAAAAACTTAGTATCTTTATATATTATAATAAAGCCATCCCATTTTTTACTACTGTAAAATTTGAGTTACTTTTAACAATGGCTATTCATGTATCAGTTTTATTTTCTATTTTTAAAAACATTGAACTTTCTGAACAGCATGCAAATAATTCCTCTTTTATACATGAGATTCATACACAGACCAGTTGTAACTATCAGGAAATTGATGTTAAATCATTTTACCCTTTGCGAATCTAGATTTCTAATGAAATCGACTTTATTATTTATTTAATTGGATCTCTGTGCTTTCTCTTCCCCAAAATTTGCCTAGCATCCTATTGAGGAATTATGTTCAAAATTCATTTTTAATGAATATATGTTTAAGAAATAGAAAATATTTATCTTAAAAAGATAATCCCATTTAATGGTACAGTGTTGTTTTATTCCACTTTTCTTTTTTTCTTTTTTTTTTTTGTCTCTTTCACTGTAGAACTGCAAAATAGGACACGATATTGTAAACAGTGATCCTAAGGCATTACCTGGCTTAAGGAATAGGCCAACTGGCTATCACACCCACTGGACTATTTCACAGAGGCAAAGAAACACAAAATAGAAATTTTAAGAAAACCAATGTGCAAAGAAGTGAAGTGAATTTTCCTACATTGTAAAATTTCCTAGGAGCACAATTAATAAATTCACTTTTCACAGATTTTGCAGCCACCACCCACTATGTTTCTTTAGCACCATGGGTTGAGGGCTTTGAAATGATCCCTGGTAACATGTTGGTCTTCCCTCCATAATTACAGCATCAATGACATACATTAGGAGGAGGATTTCGTGACTTCCTACAATTTCTTTAAATGTTTTTGATCCTTTTAAAATGTGTGTTTATAGACATAGAGTCTACATCTCCCTGATAGTATTGATTTCTGGGCATCCTAAGGCTGTGGCAATGATATCCACAGTGTATCCGTGTAATACCAGATGCAGGTCATTGATGATTTATTTTATTTGTTCAGTTAGTTTTAGATTTCCATGGTTACTTTTCCCTGCCTCTTGAATACATGTTGGTCAGTTACCATAGGGATAATTAATTGGCAAAGCATGTATAAAATAATAACTACAATGAATTTATCATTTTTAAGAATACAGATATCTAAGGTATAAAAATTGATGTCTTTGGGGAACCCTTCTGCTTCCATTCCCTTCTCTTATTTTCAATTTAAAATGTTCTTTTACTTGATTGGCACCAAATTATGTCATACTGAAGACTGCAAGTAACTTGGAAAAGATGCGGTGGTGAAAGTCACTTAAATGTCATGCCACGGCCTCCAGTAAGTGTGCCTTTTCTTTTTCTTCTATAATTGCTGTTATTTATTAATGCCACGCTATGCAACCACATTATCTTAAGATTAGACGTCATGAAATCGTGTTATATAATAGTCCTGTAGTAAGCTTTAGGCAAAATTACTTCGGGAGAGACTGTAGAGTCTGGCCCCAGAGGGCAGGTGTACCCTTCCATGAAATGTCTCAGAAGTAAAATGACAAGTGCGGGTTAGGGAGTCTGTGGTCAGTTAACAATGCTGATGGGGTGGTTAGGAAAACAAGACTTCTGCGGTAAAATACGTTCAGAACACTGCTTTTCACATCAAATTGTATAAATTTGAGCTACTCAGCTGATTTCCCTCAAATTTTCCTCCCTCATCAATTCAACATAATATCTAAATTATACTATCTGCTATCTAAACTTGCACCAGTCTCCCTAAAGTCTGTGCCACAGGCTAGAATATGGTAATTATCCAAGAATACAATTTGTATCCCAGGCAAAATTCCTTCACTGGAAAAGAGCAGAACCATTAACTCTCCTAAGATAAATGTATGATGGGTACAACTAGCAAGCCAAAGACAAAATGTTGACATAACTTCATACTACTTAACTTTCATTTTTTTAAAAAAGTTAAATATTTATTTTATAACTACATAGATACAAAAGTATTTAGGTATGAACTGCACAGATGAAATCCCCAATTCACTGCCCTAATTTCTTCTTGGAGCTGAGAAAGCAAACGTGCAGTGTATGGAAAGGAAACAGTTACCTGTGTGATCTTTAATGATCTATCTTAATAGTGAAATGAAAAATGCATGGACAAAAAAAACGCTTAATGTTTTTATCTACGTATATTTGTATCTAGATCCTGTATCTAGATATGACCATATCTCCTTACTGAAAGAGAAACAAATTGAATAGTCCTATTTATTATTGAAAATTAAGCTATCAATAATTAACACTAAGACTTTTACACTTTGGAAAGATAAACTGTCAACATCCATTTATACTGAAGCAAGGTCTGAAACTGCTACTTTCAATAAGAAATGAGAAAGAACCTTAAAATATTCTTACAGACAGGAATAGACATTTGGAGGGGGCATTTTCTTGTGGAAATTGTGACCCTCTACCAAAGATTTTAAGACTTTGATAAGCACCCAAGCTTTCTCACCCATTCTGTAAGTTTGCTCAGAGACCCTGGAAATAGGATCGTTCTTCATCTGTTTACTGTGACAGGGTCCTGCTTTTTCTCTTCCACAGGCAAATTGACAGCTCATACAATGACCACCACGGTCTTTTTTTCAGGCCCTGTGTGATGCAGACTGTGGCCAAACTCTTTCTCTCTACTGTCCTCTTTTATTTCCAGCCTTTTAAACGTAAATAATTAAGACACTGACATGTACGTTTTCTTGCTACTGTAGTAACACTTTTTCATCATGTAACAAAAGTCTTATTCTTTTCCAAGCCTCAGATTTCCCATCTAAAGTAGCTTTGGCCTGTATTAGTTGCTTCAGCTTCAGCTCTCTGGAGTAACACAGCTAGAATCACAGTAAAAACTCTGATCTCTAAAATCTTCCACTGGCCTTTCCTCTCACGATTCTGTCCTCCAGAACAACTCTTTCTTGGAGTGTCACATGCTGAGATTTCTCAGCACAGTTTGCAGAGAACACAAAAGCATGATGTTGTTTTCCATACTGACTGTGTGGCAAGCAGATCTCACTCCACTACGCTGGCATTTCTCATGTCCTGTGGAATCAGCATGATGCTGTGAATTTCAGGCATGAGTATGAACAATCAAGGTTTGCTCTTTTCTACAAAAAGAGCTGTAGTGGTTCTGGGATTTGTGCGCATCGTTAAGCTCTCAGGAAAGCTTTCCCTATGTCAAAATATTCACAACAGGTTTCTCTGGGAAGGGAAACGGAAAATTGTGAGTGAGCCTGTTACTACTATTACTACTGCTCTAACCATCACCTGCCGCCTTACACTTGTTTGGTGTACGTTATTTGTGATGTGTTCAGAGCTAGTGTGCTTCTTTTACGGATACAATTTTTATGTTTTAAAGTTAAGTTTTGCACTTAGAACAAAAAATTTCTTGGCAAAGAAATTTTGTTTTGACATTACCCATAACAGCTAATGATGCAATTTGCTTATATCTGTCTTTTAAAGATAATAAAATAACAGTAACAACTCTCATAGGACACCTAAAATATGCTTAGACCTATTGATCTCCCCAAAGCAACATTTTGCCTCTCATCTCTCATTCTACCATGAAAAAATTTCTGCTAAATGTTTAAGATCAATCTTTCAGTCTGGATATTCTGAAAGTGGAAAAGGGAAGAGAAATGATGAAATCTAGGATCACTATTACATATTTTGTATTAAACAACTGATTCAAAATAAATAATAATGCCTTGGTATTTTAAACTCATGGAAGGGCTGGGAATATAGCTCCATGGCACAAGTGCCTGCCTGGCAAGCACAAGGTCCTGAGTTCAATTCCCAGTCCCAAAATAAATACATTAAAGTCATAGAAATGCAATTTGAGCTAGTCTTGTTCTATCATTCTATATGATTACTTGGAGTTTTTATTTCTGTTTATATTTTTCTCAATTTAAAGATTTTTGAAATCTTCTATAATCCATGAGGAACAATACTGAACTTTTCACAATGCATTTTAAATCAGGATTTGTTGTAAATTTCTACCTTTTTCACTCTCTCTTCCACTGATACATTTTTTCCTAATTGCATATGTAGGTATATATGCCAATGCAACTTTTCAGACATAAAATTTAAAAAGAACACTTTGTAGCTTTCTGATCATCTATAAACACAGACCAACTGTCTGTTGAAATATCTGGTGATAGTGGCTATTTATGAATGTGGAGTGTCAATTTTGATGCGCTCTTTGACAAATATGTAGAGAGATGAATCAATTTCCCTTTTTCAAATTCAGTGTTTTATTTAATTCTTCATCCATTTATACTAGTGTGTTTATAACATATGTAATATTTTTATAAAATAAAATTTCATTAATCTTTTCTGCCCAGTATCACTATTTATTTAATTTCCTGAAAATATGTTTCTTTAAAAACATGATCAGCTCAGGGTCTTAAACATACAAAGTGCAGCCCTGGAATGTATATTTCTTGAGTGACAGAGCTTGATATGTTTGAGGTCAGTAATCAGAAGGAGAAGCAATATTCAAAAGGGAACAAACAAGCATCCATCAAGGAAACAACCACAGACTGCAGTTCCACTGCGTCATCTCACCCGGCATCTTTAGGAACCTGAAATTCTATCCCTTGTCCTTGTTCTAAACCCAATAAAATGGATCTCAATACGTTTGAAAGTCAAATCAATAGTATTCCCTGGTCTTATTTCAATAGTTGTCTTACCTTCATTAAATCATTCTGTGTGGTTATTTTTCTAGTCATCTGAAGTACCAAATGCTGTGTTCATGCCAGCATGCTAAGCCTAGTTTTCCTTTTCATACTTTTTCTGAGGCATCTTATGCTAACCTGCCTTTTTCCAAGTTAGAATATTTTTCCCAATTAACCATGTGTTCACATTCATTATGTTATATGAAGATCATAATTGAAATTAAAAATACTATTATATCCATGGAAATTTACTTCTGAATAACATTTTCTTCTAGAGGGTTGGACATCTGGATAATATAAATTGCCACATATTATAAAAATAATTTATACAATCAACACAGAGTTTTGTATGAGTTTTTAAAATAGATAAGTTTCAGGGTCTACACATTGTCTTTATATGTAACAAAGACCAGTAATAAATATTTGAAGTTAAAATATCAAAATCATAAGTCAGTAAAATCTCTCCAATTAGATAATTGAAATCTACCACTTTTCCATTATCACATTTTTTTTTTGAGATAGAGTTTTACTATGCAATTGAGGGTGGACTTGAACTCACTTTTTAGCCCAGCCTGGCCTTGACCACAGGGCAATCATCCTGCCTCAGCCTCGTGAGTGCTGAGATTACAGGCATGTGCCACCACTCCCACCATCCCAAATTTTTGAAGACACCTCCCCCAATAAGATTCCAGCTAAGTTAGCTCTTGCAGAATTTCTACCCCTATGTAGCCAACATTCCTCTGTATGCATTTATACTGCCTGTACTGCAGAATGAATTTCTAGTTTAGAGAAATGTGAATAGGAATGATCTTCTACTTAAATCAGTGACACTGTGTGCATTGGCTTTCTCACCTGGGAGGTACTGTGGAATCCCCATTGCCTTTATAACTTCTTTTAGTTTAGATCCGAAACAACCCTTGAAGATACCCTGGGAAAGTGCCTGGATCATGAGAGTGCTATACACAGCCATGGACTCATCCACACACGAGTTCCGTTGCTGAAAGCCGGTAGGTGGTCGGACCTGGTTGCTGGTGTGGAAGTGGCAGTATAACCTATACGTGTGTATTTTTGTTCCCAGCTGGCTTCTCCCTTCCCTTCTGGGAAGCCATAGTTTAGGTACCATTTCCTTAGCCACGACCTGCTGCCTTCCTGTTCCTCCTTTGGAACCTGTGGACCCTGGACTGAAACTGTGAGACCAAAGGCACCTCTTCCCCTTTAAGTTGTGGGTGCAGGTTCTATGTCCCAGCAACAGAAAGTGAGCAGCTTACCACAGTGAGTGAGTTAGTCTAAGTTTGCTTGAGTCTTTCTTACCTAGGAAATGTACTCTGATGTCTTAGTTATCCAAATTTTTCTGAAAATTTCCTACATAACTGAATTACATCCTGGGGCTCAGAGGACCCTAAGGAGCTGGAAAGAATAAAATAGAGAAAAACTATCTACTTGAAGTAATAAAATATTTTTCATATGCTTTCGCTCAGTTAACTTACAAGAGAAATCTGTGGTGTAAATCACTCCTATGGTTATTCCATTAACTGTACAAATAAGGAAACTAAAGGTCAGAAGTATACAACAACACACGCATGAAACGATAATCACAAAACGGAGGCAGAACTCAGTGTGGCCCATTGGAATAGGGCCTATTCCTATTCTAACCCTTCCCCATCTGTGCTGGCCATGGTCAGTGGCTGAGCCTCTTGTCTATCCCAGACTGAAGTTAATGCCTCACAGCAGAATCAGTGACCACTTGGATGTGTCCCAACCTGTGGGGAGGAGGTGCTTGAATTCTACTGTGTGAGGTCATTGTTCATGTGCAAATAAAAGGTATCATGACAGGTCAAAAAGGAAACTCTGAGAGAAACGAAATATTTTATAATGTTGAACAAAGGTCACTGTGTATATTTTCATTTTCATTCAATGCCGTAAATAATACAGCCAGCCCTGACACTGCTGGGAGGGGATTATATTTTTTCTGAATAGTGAGTAAATCTGGGCACACCTGAGCCAGTGTGGTAATTTTCCCCTTATGGCAGTGTCAGTGGAGGAAAGAACGAAGCATCTCAATGTGAAAATATTATTCTCTCCCTTGAGTTTAACAGTGTGATGGTCAGACAAACTTCTCACTCCCTCTGAAGTCCCTGAGTGTGTCTGTGGTATACCCGCCTCACACCGCCTGCGAGGAAAATGAGCAAGGCCTGAACTCTCGTTCCCTATAAATTATCCATGTCCCTGACAATCTACACATTCAGTCATGTAAACCTTGCAATACACAACAAGGTGGACATTTTTGCCCTTGTTTTCTAAACAAAGGCACCAAGGGTCAATTTGTTAACCTAAAGATCCAGTATTCAGCTAGAACAGGTGAGAAGGCCATGCAGTCATCATGGTTAATGAGAAAGCAATCGTTGACTGTGACTGCTTTGGATGTTATTAATACGAAAGCTCTGTTTTACTTGACCTCTACACCCTGCAGTTTAGTGTATATCCTATACTCCTGGCAGAGGAGCAGGCAGCAGCTCTTGTCACGTTCACATGGCTGTCTTGAAAATGAACGAAGCTGCCGAAAGCGCACACCTCGGTGTTATTCTCAGCAGCTCATAATCAAAGGCTTTCCTGTTTCTATCAGGGCTTGTAAATTGGAGGGATGCTTCTCCAACACCGTGGAATAAACAGTCACTGAGAACACATTTTCAGTAAGGGGAAAAAAAACTGGTGTGTTTGTCCTAGCGAAGGACAAAGATGTTTTTCATTAAATCCTAGCCACTCCAGTGATCTTGCTGTGTCTTGTTTGGAAAAAGAACTTTCTGCCTGTGTGCAAGTTCCAGTCTGTGGGAGAGGTCTCTCGCGCTCCTTTTCTTGCCAACTGTGGCTGATGTGTTTTCCCTCAGAAACTGCCTAGGATTTTATAGAGTCTTTGAGGAGAAAATCTTGTAATGCTAATTAGCTAATTTACAAACATTAATTACCCAATTCTCAAAAGAGAAATGGATAAAAAGTAGGCTACTCTATGCTAGTTCAGCAACGGGAAAGAGAAAGTTTCAGCTAAATCACTCCCTCTGTCAAGGTCATATTTTGTGTCAAAGAACCAGGAAGCATAGATGAAGGAAAAGATAAAGAATAAAAAGACCAAACTGGCCGATGGCTCCACTGAGCCAGAAGACATTCCTGTTACAGCCCAAGGAGGGCCTCACCTCTCCGCCCCCTATACCTTCACCCAAATCCATGTCTCTCCACCTCTAGCCCTGCCCATTATGTGCCAACTAACACAGATAACCCTTGTCTTTTCATCTGTGTCACTCACACCAATTTACAAGTGACGCTTAATTTTGAAATCCACAAATTTGTTATTTTCCCAGGCTGGCCTTTGGGAGGACAGAAAAAATGACCACATTTGCTTAGGAACACCTCTATACTACACAGGCAGTGGGGAAAATATTTAATACTTTCAAATTTGAATTCACAGTGTGGGAATTTTTTTTCAATGAACATACAAAGTAATTATTGTTACTCTACTCTCCATGTGAGAATTGAGGCCTTCTGTAGATGGAATCAGAGGAATGATATGCTTCTACATTTTATTTTATTTCTAAACCTTATGCAAAAATGTGGAATAATATTTGCTCCTAAACTTGGAGATGAGAAAACATAAACTCAGAAGCAAATACTTCTTGCTTATGAATAATATAAACTTACAAAGAAACAAGACTGGTACAGTTAAGATTTAAGATGCGACCCAAAGGCCCTGCACACAAGGGTTTGGTGCCTTATGACAGCGTTTTGAGAAGTGACTGGATCAGGAGAAATCTTACCTCATCAGTTCATTGATGCACTGATGACTTTATAGCTCACTGAATTAATAGGAAGAAGAGCCTAACTGGCTGAACAGGTCATGAGAATGTGGATTTGAAGGCATATTCTGTCTATGGTCCCTTCCTGGGCTCTTCCTCTACTTCCTGGCTATCCTGAGGTGATTTGCTTTCTTCTGCCATACACTCTGTCTCACCACTGGACCAGAAATGATGAAGCTAAGACACCTGAAGCATCCAAATCCATAAACAAAGATAAATCTTTCCTCCTTTAAATGTACTTTCTCAGATATTTTTGTCACAACAATGGGAAAGCTGACAGATATGTTAACATAAGAAAAAGAAGGCATGAGCAGATAACAATGAAAGAAAACATTACAATAAACTGCTTTACATTCTGGACACCACTGCCTTCTGTCCACAGGAATGAGTCTCAGAACAGATGACTGGGAGCCCAGCAGGCCCTTCCAGGGGCTGCCCCTGAACCTAAACTTTGAGGCTTGAGCTGAGCATCTCAAACTCAGAAGTAATAATGGAAGGAACCATGAGAATTTGCCACTGCTGACTCTCCCACAACTGGTGAAATTAAACATCCTCATCTTCTCATTGGGTTAACAATCACTGTCTCTTTAGAGTCTACCTAGTGGTCATTCTACGTAAGTACTTTGTGAGCATTAACACATTTACTCTTTGACTTACTGTGAGGTAAGCTTTGTTTCCACATTTTATAGCTGCAGTAGGAAGATGAAAGCCACAGATCTATTTATTTATTTATTCATCCATTGCACATATATTTAATACTCACAGTGCCACCAATGCATGATCACTGCTGTTAAACATCGATTGGCTGGAAGACAAGACATCACTGTTCTCATGGACTTTATGATACAATACAAAAGGCAGATGAGGAAATAAAACATATATGCATTATTTTTATTGAAGAAAGCTGCTATAAAAGTACCAGATTGCTGCTACAGAGGAGAAGAGGGACCATGGCTGGGAGAGGGTGTGGTGTCTAGAAAGGGCAGATTCTAACTGGCAATCTGAAGCATCAGGTTAATGCCTGCCTGTGAGCTGATTGCAGGGCCCTCAAAGCCTGGAGAAATGAAAGGAACTTCTCCGGTCGAAGAAATGTGAGTGTTCTTAACAACCACATGTAGCCAATGTGGTTATACCAGTTTGAACAAAGGGAGAAGCATGGGAAGAGATGACAATTTAGAACAAGGAATGGAAGAAAAATGAAGAATTATTAAAGATACTTGTTAAAGAAATATTGAGTAGAGGTATGGGAAAGAGATTGGTGATGTCCCATAGATAGAAGAGGAACAGCTTAAATCTGAAGCCAAACTTCTTAGAACTCAAATCCTTGTGTTGATATTTTACTACTGGACCTTTAGTACATATTTTCCAGCTGGATAAAATTAATTAGCCTTACTTCATGATGACATTGTGGTAAGAGACTATGAAGTTTAACTTGCCGAAACTGATCAAGAAAGGCTGAATTCCTACAGTTAGTACAGGAACCAGAGTGGGAAGGAAAAGCCATGTGGAAGTTGTAAGAGGAAGACAGAAACAGAGACAAAGTGAAGGAGATAGAGAAGAGGTACAGGAAGAACACAAACGAAGAGACAGAGATAAACAGTGAAACAAGAAAGGAGAGACAGAAACTGGGAGAGAAGGATAAAAGAATGAAGGAATAAAATCATTGCAGATTACAGCTAGAACAAACTCTTAACTTTAAATAGAGAAAATATCTTGTTGCTAATCAGAGAAGTTTGGTGATTGGCTAAGACCTTGTACATAATTTGAGTTTGATTGGTCAAGAATCCAATTGCATTCGTGCTTGTAGATGAAGTTAAACAAGTGACAAATGGCAAAATATTGCAGGTTTGGGAGATGCACAAAGAGTCTCACAATGATTTTGTTAGAAAGATGTCTGTAGGCCAGGTGGGAATCCAAAGAAGACTATGTTGTAATTTGAAATGGGGATAACTTTTAAGTGTCTCTTCTGTGAAAAGATTTATAGGTGCATTTCAAGAGTTTGAAACACAAAACAACCACTTCTCTCCCAATGCAGATGATATGCTGTTTCATACAGGAGTTTTGGTTTTTCTCTATAATGTAACAGCCTTTGTATTTAAGAGGTTTGATTGTATAAAATACATTATTCTAATGGGAATGGATTTATCCTGCCAGGGGGGTGAAGGTGGGTAAAATGTTTTCATCTTCATCTTCCCAGCTGTTTCTCTCTTTTTTTTGAAAAATGACCAAACTTATTTTTCTTTTAAAACATTGTTTTCTTTGACCATGTCATTTATTTACTCAGTTCTTTATGTCAGACCATCATTTAGTGGGTCATCAATTTCTTTATCCTGTCTTTCTTTGGGAAGAAATTTATACCCCTCCCAAAACTACAATAAAGCAGAGTTCTTTAAAGGAAAAGATGCTAGATACCTTAAAGAATTGATGAAAAATTCTAGTTTTTAGATGTTAAAACAATAATAAGAAGAAAATAAAAAAGCACAATACCTGACATGCAGTAGACTCATTTCTATGCAAATGCCCCGCTCTGTACTCTCGTACTTAGTTCAGCTCAGCACTGATGTCTGTTCATATTTTCCTGCAAGTCTGCTTCTTTTTCTAGTAAGTTCAAATAGCAAGTCATCTCCAATGGCTGGCAAGCAACACTCAGAGTTAAATAAGAGGTTGATTTAGAAGTTAGCTAGTTAACTTAGTAATGATCATTTTTATTAACAATAGTTCCAGAATGGAATTAAATTTTTCTGGGATGATTATGACCAATACAATCTATAGGTAAAATATGAGAAAATATGTGCATATGATGGAACAAGCTTATTGGGAAGACAGTCACCTCACAATTTCTTTGATTATTTTGGATATAAACTGATAGAGTAGAATTTTATTGTGAATATTTTCTTTTTGGTGCCAGGAATCAAACTCATAAACTCAGGCTTGCAAGGCAAGTACTTATGCCCCTGAGCTATATCCCCAACCCTAGAATTTTATTAAAATATAGCTCTTGGACTCAGGAAAAAAATATTTTGTCACATACTGGTCTATGTCACGTTTTCAGGTGAAAAAGTAAATGAAGAAAAAGCTACTGTCTTTCATTTGTTCATACTTTTCTTTAATGGATTCAGGGAGGTTGGTAGGTGGATATTCTCAATTGTTATTTTTCAACTAATTCAACTATATTTTCATTAAAAGTACGAAGCAGAATTCAAGACTAGTAGTGATACTTATTTTCATATTATAAAAACAGACACATAGAACTAGACACTTTGATGTAGAAAATTATTCAGAAAATGACTTTTCAAAATAAGACATGTAACTACACAATTAAACCATAGAGTAAGACATTCTTATCATTTTGACTACTGTAATTTTGATTCTTTTCAGACAGTCAGTTTATGCAATTATTACCAAACAGAAGTGAAGAACATTCAGCTTGTCTAACCTTGACTCTTTCAGAAGTCTGTGGGGAAATACGTAAGAGCATGTTCCCAGCTCTGTTCTCAATAAATTTGATCTAAAGATCACCAAAATCCACTTATCTGAACGGGAACATTTGTGAAATTACCTTTACATTCACACTATCCTGCATTATAGGAACTACTGTGTAATGAATACTTTAGGAAACAGGTTTTTTTTTCTTTTAATCTAAATAAAAGCAAGAAAAAAATCAAGAGCTGAATGAAGTCTAACTTGAATACAAACCACAGAACCATCAAATTGAGATCATGAATTTCTGTTCTTGTAGGAACACAGCCAACAGGTCATTCCTGAAGATCACAAGCTACAATTTCGGTGATAAATGAGTTTATCTTTTGCAAGTGAGGGTAGCAGAAGCGAAAAGTGATACTAAAACTGAGAGTGAAAAAGTAACCATGGTTTCTCCTTGGATAAGGGAGGATCCACGTATAAATGTGCTCTCGTTTCTAAAGAATAGCAAACTTAACATTCTGTGGAACAGCTAGGAAGTAGTACATTAACTGAGGTTCAGAACAGCTTCTTCTACAAAGCTGTTTATACACTATAGATGAATAAAACTGGCCTCAGAGAATTTCCCATACCAAAAGGGTGATCAATGGCGGAGCTGGTGGTACCTGCTCTGTTCATTGCTCCAAGCGTTGTAGCAGCGTTTGGAACTAGATTCTAAACATCGGGCGCTGCTTATTTCACCAAATTTTACCAAAAGATATTTTGTGACTTTGTAAGGATGGGCTTGCTTGGGCTGGAGGTACAGTTCAGTGGGCTAAGTGCTTGCCACTAAGCACTAAGGCCCTGAGTTCGATCCCCAGTCCCGAAAAAAAGAAAAAAAAAGGATGGGCTTGCTTTATTGTTTGCTTGCTAACTTACACTTCATAAATTACCCTATGCAGGGAAGAAAAATGAAGCCTAGAGCACAAAACAGCATTTCCTAAATTCTCGCTTATTTCATAGAAGTTCCAGACTCTTACTTAAAATAAAATATTTATGAGCCATAAAAGTAGAGTCTCACATGTTCTGAAAGTGAGTGTGTATAACTTATATTGCAATACAGTTATTCTCATTTACCTTTCACGGTAACAAATAATCATAGCAGTAGAAAGTCCTATATGGTTAGATAGTAAATGTGTAGAAATTACTGTTACGGCTCAGACTGGAGCATATGGTATTTAAAGAAGGGAACTAACCTAAAGATCTCTGCTCGTGTTCCTCAGCCAGAATTTGTGGCACTAGTCTTATTAGTGCCACACTTGTCCAAATATCGTGTAAGGATTCTAGTGAAAAAAAAAAAAAACAGTCGTTTTCACCATGACTTTTATTTCAGTGATCAGATGTTAATTCTTGGAGCAGCGCCGGGCTGACCATCTGAGTGACTGTTATTTTGCTGTTCCTGGCGTCACTCTGCCCTTGGCTCCGTCTGCTAAAAGATGCAGGTTGGTATTACCCTGACTGCCTTTCAAATTAGCCCAAAATATTGGGATGAATTTCCACTAAACTCCACACATCTTTGGGTAAAACTTGGTTGGCTGATAAAATATTATTACAGACATTTATAGAAAAACTTCTAAAACTGGTGTAGATACTACTAAACTACTAGCAGCAAATTACTGCCCTATGATATGTAGATACACTATTTTAAAAGACAGGAATAAATGCCTGATGTTATCAGTTTTATAGTCTAAGGAAATTTAGAAGCATTAAACAGATTACTGCATATATAGAGTTATAACAACAGTCATATGCTATATCATTATAATTGGAAAAAAAAAAAAAAACACAGGAGAAAATCATTATAATTGGAATAAGAGCACTGTAGCACAGAATGGAAAGCTAACCCAAGCTTGTAGGCCATGGGAGGAGTAACAGAAGGCTCGGTAGAACTTCTCTAAGCAGGAAAAGACTTAAACTAGTAGTCTAAGGTTATTAAAACGAGGTTCACAAAGATGAACATATTAGCCAAGCATGGCGGTGCAGGAATGAAATTCAAGCAATGCTGAGACCAGAACATTGCCCAAGTTTGAGTCCAGCCTGGGCTACACAGTGAGCTCAATGCCAGCCTAGAATACATAGTGAGACCCTGTCTCAAGAAAAAAAGGAAGAAAATAAAGAAAAATACAAAATGAAAGATGAGAAAAGAAATAAGGAAAATATTTAAAGTTATGAAATTAATGTTTACATTAAGTAACCAAAAGCAATATATTAAATTGTATTTATTTTACATATGTATTTTATGATACATTTGCTTGAAATAAAATTCTTACAAAGAGATTAAATAGATAAACCAATGCATAAATTGATAATTGCAGAGAGCTGGTACCTTTAGGTATTTATGCAGGATTGCTCAGTATTAACCCAGGTAACTGCGGTCAGAGGTAATAATGCTTCAGTGAGTCTTAGAGGAATAAATAATAGGTAGGATCAGAGGCAAATCCTGTGCTTAGGAGAAAATGTGGGCATCTCCTTGTGAATAAAGAATAGTATTCAGGGAAAGTGGCTGTATGTTAACCAAGCAAGTAACAGAGCCAAGATCATAGTAGAATCCATAAACTCCAAAGAGATCAGGGTTGTTTCTGAATGTGATCAACAGTTACAGAAGGACTTTAAGTGAAAGGGTCACACAATCCAACTTTTATTATAGAAATTTCACTTTATGTACATGACCAATTTATTTCCATTCTATAAAACCTCTCAGAAAAATTCATACCAATTATATTTCTCAAAGTATGACATTAGTC
Organism: Dinomys branickii; assembly: GCA_004027595.1. Taxonomy (NCBI): domain Eukaryota; kingdom Metazoa; phylum Chordata; class Mammalia; order Rodentia; family Dinomyidae; genus Dinomys; species Dinomys branickii. The sequence goes on from PVLD010021936.1 coordinate 20,989, forward strand.
CTGTATTTTCTTTCTATGATGTTTTCTGTTGAATCATCAAAGGAAATCATTAAAAATAACAGGAATATAGTCTTTCAGAATTATCCCTGGAGCACCGTTTGGAGGGAGTATGTGAGTGTGCAATGAGACCAAGTTGCCAACAGAAATGTCGAAAGTCTGGAGGTAAGTCACTGCATGGGCAGGACTCAGACATTCAACAGATGTCCTAGAGCACCAGTATCCACAGGTTTGGTGATCAGTGTTAAGATCCCATTCTTTGCAAGGAGAGTGAATGTAGTAGAACAATGTTTTGTGGAACGAAATCAATCACTAATGCTCCTTTCCCTCATTTGCCATTCAGTATACTTAAAATTAAGAATGAAACAAGAGGAAAGAGAAATTGAATGGAAATAAAGATAGTAAAGGTATGTTGCAGGTTGGGGCTGTAGCTCAGTATTACAGCACTTGCATAGCAAACCCAAGTTCTTTGGGTGTGATCCCCCATTCAGAAAAAAAAAAAAAAAAAAAAAAAAAACAAGGACTATTTTATGTAACTGATACTATCATGAAGTGTTGAAAACTTATGTAGACCCCAAAAATTTTAAAATCTAAGACAATGCTACATATTTTCTATTACATAGAAAAGGAAATATTAACATATATTAATATTCTTTAACATTGATATTAGATTACCTAGTTAATGATTTGGACAACCCAAATTCTGATGGAGAAAGTCAAAGTCATTTTAATGAATTCAACTATAATATAGATTGTAGATGTTATTTTTTCCTAAAATATGGGTCTTATTCATCTTTTGATTAATTGTTGACCCTTGTTTTTTTTTTAAGTACTATTGTGACTCTTAAAGCATAAGACAAAGCATTTATTTGTTTATCTGAAGTAAGTGATGAGATTATTTCTATTGGACAAAATTGAAGGATAAAGTAGCATTGTCTTTTGCATTTGAAAATTTGTTGTGGGGTTACATGCCTTCTCAATTTCATAATTGTCTTTACCATAACTCTTCAGAGAAGATATTAACCACATCTTTTTTTCTAAGCAGTGAAAGACCAGAGATTCTAAGTGATTAAATAATTTTATCCAAGTCATAGCAAAATACATTGGGAAAACATGATTTAGGCTGTGATCTGACTTTCTTAAGAGGTACACTTTTCCCCAAGCCAGTTCAGATTTCACATATGTGTCAGGAATTTTTCTCTTGACTTGACTAAATCCTAAATGCTCCCCCCCACCACCATTCTATTTAGGACAATGTAGCTGGTCTTTGCTTCCTCCATACAAATTTACATACTCTGAGAAAGCTGGTGTACCCTTTCTGTGTCGCTTAGCTTCGTTTTCCTTTTCCTTATTTGCCTAGAGCAAGAGCTAGATTACTGAAAAATAGAGAACTATATGCCCAAACATAGCTTCACCTATATTTTACTTGGCATGTCAGACATGTGACTTTTTAGTCCTTTGATTAATATTTCTGTAGCATGTTCCTTGACTATAGCTTTTAAGTCTCAAATATTTGATACAGAAAATGTTATGAAAATGTAACTTACATCTAGTCTTTCTTTCCTTCTGCTAAATGAAGCCCATCCGTGGATGGTGATTTCATGCTTTTACTAGCCTTTGGGAACCTTAGAGGAAAATACATACTTACATATTATGGTGTTGAAAATTGAACGTTCTCAGTTAGAAACTGATTAACTTCAGCAGTTCAAGACTATGTCTTTAACCTAAGAAAGAAGTGCTGATAGGAAGATATGTACAATAAAAATCAATTTGGAATGACATCTGTGGAATGTATAATAAAGCAACAGATTAAAAAGAAAATTATATAAGAAAACGTTTGTTAAGCTCTAGCAATCACAATTTAGCAGAATGTTCTTAATATAATATTTGCAGTGGAAAAATAGATATTCCATGGAATTTCAAACAAACTCATTTGTCAATTTTTTCTCAGTAATTGTTTATCATTTAAATGTGCACTTTCCATTTAAATTGTGTTCCACAAAATATATTTCTGGTAAAATGTATGTGCTGGAAGAGAACACTAGATGAGCTAATGTGTCTGAAGCTATTTTGCACCCCACTGTGTACTAACTTGCACAAATATGAACAACCATTTCTCATCCCCAGGGAGAGAGGTGACAGGGAAAAGAGGTTCTTAATGTTGGCTCCAGGCCAGCAGAATCATCACCACCTAAAAACTTCCTTTGTAGGAAAATGGTTCAACCTCAAGACTATAATGTTAAATGACACAAATTAGATTAAAAAGCTTAAGTAGCATATGATTTCTTTTACTGAGAAACCCAAAATATAAATAAAAAGCAAAGTGAAAGTTAATAGGAAACAAAGACACAGAATGTTTGCAAAAGGGAAGAGGTCCAAGAGATGGGATGGGCGGGTGAACAAAGAATTAAGATGTGTTATGTACAGGTACCAACTGTCCACAATAAATATAATAATTATGTACTGTAGACTCACAGTAATAAAAAGTGCAATTCACTTGGCTCCTCTCAGCCACACCAAATTAGAAAATCTGGGAGTGAATCCTCAGAATTTCTACTTCAAAAAGGCCTACTACATACATCTGAGGTATCGTAATGTTTGATAGCCACTGAACTGAATTATCTGTAAATATTTTCCCCAGGATCAGTATATTCACATCATATGTTATCTTTGAAGATAGCTGATCTCATGGTCAAGTAACTTAGGGGATTCTAACATGTATGTAGTTCATATATGAGAAAGAATCATAGTTAAATACTAAGAAACTGGACATATTAAGATAACTACTAAGAATTTGTACTTAGACTTATTAGGAGACATAAAAATGAGAGACATAATCTTTCCAGACATTTTAAGGCTAAAAAAATTAGGATAAGGAAAATATATTTATCAAAGTAATGAGAACAATTCCAGACTTTTATGATATTGGGTCAAAGGAACTGGGGAGAACTCTAACTATCCGCTTATTACACGGTCTCTTTTGGTTGATACAAATTCTGATTTATAGACAACAGAAGTAAAGGATCTTGTGAAGGAGCATCTGAGAAGTTGAAAACAGGATGATTTTACATGGTACTAAATCTGCACTTAGTACATGATTTAAAAATGCTTGTTCAACTACAACAAATGGATTTGTCAAGTGGAAGTGAAAAAAAGTAGTTTCTGTATGTGAGTAACTCTGGGCACTTCCCTGAGCAATTTGGACATAGTTTTAAAACATTTATGTAGGAATCCATTTACTCTGTCACTGTCTAGAGACACTCTTGGAACTTCTAGGTTAAACTTTCAAGTTAAAATTATCTGGAAATGAGTCATGTTCAATCCGTCATACCATATTCTGATTTTTTAATATTACATGAATCAGAAAATCAGTCTCAGTTCTCAAGATAGGACTGAATCTCACATAGCATGAGCTTCCACTGACAACAGTGCTAGTCTCAGGTTGGAAAATAATTTAAACCAAACAAAAGCTACAAAAAAAAAAAACAATTTCCTAGTGATTAATGAAGCATCTGTCTATGAAGCTCCATTGCCTTTCTTAAATTATGTTATTGACAAAGATGATGCAATTAAAGTATCTCACATTTGTACGTTAATAAGATATACTTAAAAATAAATCGCCTATTTTGATGTTCAATCATTATATTGAATATTTTAGGCACTGTTCAATTTAATGAGGCCAAAGAGTCTCTTATGGTATATGTTAATTTTTTAGGTCATTCAACATACATTGTACACTTTCTATGGGATTTTCAATGCTTTACATCCTGAGAATCTGAAAATATGCATATATCAAGGAATTTAGAAATCAGAAAACATAACCTGATAATTTTGGTGAAATTGCCATTTATATAAACTTGAGCGCACTCAGAATCCATCAATTCTCTTGAATGACCAACTATAAAATTAATTCAAGATTTCTAAAGTGACACCAACTCTGAATAGTGAATGTGACAATTTAAACAAACCACAGGTAGGGTTTGGGATCGATTAATATTTGAGTACTGTTGATATCATAGGTAGTGAGTTAATCATGTGAGCGTTTTATTCCTTTTCTTCCTTAACACAACTTGTGATTACAATATTGTATTTGTAAAGAAAGAAATAGAAAATCAGAAACATTTAGTCACTTTTCAAAGTCGTGCATCAAGTGTATGATGAAGCCAGCATTCTTAGGATGTATTTTCAATACAAATATTTTCTACTCAGTTAAAACTTGTTACTTTTTAAGATAAATAAAGAGATACAGGAACTAGCGAAGTTATGAAGGGAGAAATTATTAAGTTAGAAAGACAGAAGAGGTTTCAAATGTGTAATCATGTTTCCTGCATATATCCATGTTTATTTCTGTGCATTCTTCCATGTCATCAAATAGCAAGTAGTTATCCAGTCAGTTTGATGACCTAATAAATAAGTTTCATCCTAGACATTAACAAATTTCTGAGGAGCAAGAATTTTTAACCAAGCTAGAGATAGAGTATAAAAATGGCATACCTTTTAATCTTTTCTTATACATTGTCAGTCTCAAGTCTTCTGCTTCTTCTAAAAAGTGTTACATTTTTAATCTTATATTACTTAATTTTAATTTAAATAATGTATTTAAAATCATATCACAGAACCAGGTTAGTCAAAGAACACAGTGTGCACCACTTCCACAGAACCAATTTTCACAATCTGAGAAATTTTGAATGTTATTACTGTAACTTGCTACTGAAAAAAGAAATAATAATTTATCCCTTACATAGACTGATGGTGAGTAACCATAGTGGTGAATTTTGTGACACCTCCTTGGAAGAGTCTTGTTCGTCACTTTCAGAGTTCTTCTCTCTATAATGTCCTTAGCCCTCCAGGGAATCACTTGGAGCATTCACTGAGAATTATAACATTTTCCATAGACTGAAAAATAATCGTATTTTTCTCCCTTCAGAAAGAAGTGATCCAGTTATTTTTAATTGCATACAGATGACACAGCTTTGGAAGACAGTCATTCTTGCCATTACTGCAACTAATACTGCCACAGCCCACTGTTGGCAGGAGGTACCTCTGGGCTTCCCACTCTTTCCTGGCTGAAAGAATCAGTAAGATTTGTTAGAATGGGAGATAAAATTGACTTGGACTTTTCTCACTTTTTGCAATATCACAGCCTTGTTCTCTTCTATATTTGTACAGCATCCATCCTCAACCTAGTTTCAAAAAGAAATCGAAGAAGGAAAAAGCGTCATTTGTTTTCATGTTTCATGTCTTTATAAATGTTGCATTTTGCTCCTCCCTATGGTAGCTTCCACAAATCCTTGCACCTTTGTGGACTTTTTTTCTCCAAAATTGAAGTCAATATTTGCAAACACTGTGAAACCTTCCAGGAGACTGAGTACTTAAGAAACAGTGTCTTGAATTTATTGTTTTAGTTTAGCATGCACTATATACTTTTTCCATGTAGCTTGTTACTTGTTCAAACTCCTGAGCTTGGAACCTAGCTATCATGTTTTCTGTAGCCGTAACTTCCCATGCAGGGTTACATTGAATGAGTCAACAGTGTAAGCTCTGTAGTATAAAGGACTGCATGAAACAACACAAAATAAAGAACTTACTTAAAATAAGACAGTTAGTGCATGGAAGCATGGTATGAACCAAGTAATTGAATTAAAATGCTGCACTCCACTACCTTTTTTAAGCCCTAGAGGAAATATCTAGGGGGTACTTTAGACATATATGTCACCAGGGGCGGTTGCTATAGCATGAGATTTAATTTGTTAACTAGCAAGTATGTTAAAGGTAAATCAAAGGACAGAAGGATATTTAGATTCCAGTCCTATATGAAGTAGAGTTATCCTTTAGACTGAGCTCTTCTGGTTAAGATTTCTGTGACTTTCTTCTAACTACCTAGAGCTTCAGTGATCCAATCTTTAGAAGGAAAATAAACAAATGTAATCTTACCAGATTGCCATGGTTATAGAAATAAATAATGCTTCTGCAATGCTAAGAAGAGAACTGGTCACATAAATTACCTAGTTAAACACACACACACAACACAATGCAAAACCTAACACCCAGCATATGCCCTCCCATAGCATGCTGGTCTCTGTCAGCACTGCCGTCCTCATTCAGCTCATCAAGATTTCACATGGCACCCACAATGCTAGAGAAAGGGGCATGATGTGGAGACCTAAAAATGAAGACACAGAGAAGGAGGTTTTGCATATTTGTTATGACCGATACAGTGTGTCAACTTGAGGAGTCTAAAAGCTTAACTAAGTGACTCAGCAGCTCTGCATCCTGGAATGAAAAGGACCTGCCTTTACCATTCTAAGATGTTGTTTATTGTGGCAGCTTGAGAAGTTCCGAAGTTTAACTAAGTCACTCAGCAGTGAACCAGTGTCCTTACTTAGTATTCATCCTCAGTGCATGCAAGAGGAGGGCCTGGAGCTGGTGTGGATGTAAAAGACCTCCCCCACTTCGGGACAGGTAAGCTGCATACAGTATCAGGGAGAAAAAGAGGCTTGTTCCCTGCCTTGTGCTCCTGAGGCTTTTGCTGTCTTGTGTACCCTTGGAATGGTCCCCTGTGCCATGCCACGCTGCCTGGGAGCCAGCTGATTATGAACTGAAAGCTCCACAAACTGTGAGCTAAATCAACCTTTCCTTCTTTCATTTTGGGTGTCGCGTATTTTGTTTCATCAATGAGAGAAAATAACCAAAACAATAATACATTTTTTTAAAGATAAAGAAGTACTTTGAGTATGAAGGTATTGCAAAATGATCATAAGTTTCTTGTAGATTTCCTCTATTTCCTCTCTCTGCAGATGTCTTTCATATGGCACATTAGCTCAACACTTGCAACTGAAACTCAGAATATGGGGGAACACTTTGTTCTGACTGTCAATGATACATCTAAATTTTGACTGTGATCTCAATTTTCTCTATTCCAGCAGAGAGATGCTTCAAATATTGAGCTCATAAATGACAACCTCAAATTCATTCCCTAAATTTTTGCTCTGCTTTTAAAGCTCTGTCCATTTTATTCAATTTTTTTTCTACAAAAGTGTAGCTAAACTACGCACAACTTAGAGACACATAATTGAAAGGAAAGGAAAAACATTTCTGTGACTGGTTCACTCTTTGTTCCTATGAAATGAGTCTGGGGCTGGAGTTTTACAGAATAATTTCTGTCTAATCTCTTTATTTTTCTTAAATGAAGGCTTATAATTGGGGTTATGCCTCTAAAGAGGCATAGAAGAAATGTATCTGAGGCTACCAGCATAAAAACACTGCTGGTCTTTCAACATTCAATGAAGTGTGCATTTAATATAAACCAAATTTAACATGTACTTTGCACAGCTTATGAAAAAATCCTTTAAATTTATAGTTTTACCATGTTTAAAATTGCATTGTCCAAGAAAAAAAAACCCACGAGATTCAGGGACAGATTTACAAAGAACAGATTTGTTTTTGCACGTTCATATAACACTCAATCTCTAAGTTTATGTAATAGTTACTCAAAATCCCCTAGTGCTTCCCAGCACATATTCTTGGTCTTCTCTCCCTACAGCAATCTGCAAATACTATTGTAAGTAAATCAAATATTCATTAATTTAAAAAAGATCTCCTGACTTGTCCCCAGGGAACAGCCACAGGGAGAAATGCAGTAAAGTCATACTTTTGAAAAACAATCCAATAATGCAGTACCGACTCTAATGTTCATTTGTTATATGTTATCTTTATTTTTCTGGTACTCTGTAATTTGTAACTCTAGTATTTCTATTTTCCTTTTCTAAATAATCAAAGAACCAGCTATCTTTTGCTCAGATGGTTTTCATATTATAATTACTGTACAATGTATTATTACTTTTACCTACTGGCAATGGGCTGTTATTTTTATTATGTTATGGATAACAATTCCATTTTTTAATGATTGTTCTTCTTTTCCTGACCAATTTTGATCGTATTTCAAGATGTTTTCCTAAGTGATTTCTAAAATGCAAAATATCAGAGGTAAATGAGTCAAGTTTTCAACTTAAATCAGTGATAGACAAGTTGATTAAAACAATATTGCACTCCTCAAATATACAATTCCTGTTAAGGCTTTTATGGACCTTTATTCTATGATCTCAACTGAACATCAGGCCAAATGTTCAACAGACTTGATGGTTAGCATATTAGTCCAGTTTTATGGAGTTTGTTAAGATTTTAGGATAAAAGTTTATATGGGTTAAAATTATCCATATATTTTCACATAAAAGCTATGTCTCAGATTAAGTTGATAACTTTAAAACTATTAAAATACATTTTAAAAATCTAAATTAGGCACATTTAAAAGAAAAACCTTAAATAGAAGAGACAAGTTTACTCTTCGGTGTCAAAGCTGTAATTTTTAACAAAAACAGAAGAAAGCCAAATTTGACAGCAAATTTTGGTTCAAGAAGGAAAGTAAAAGATATGTTCATATTTTAAGTGACAATATTTGCAGGACAGACTTGAAAACAATAAGAGGGAAGACTGTGGTGATAGAACACATACCTGAGCTATAGGTAAATTTTGTTGCAGTGTGAGAGAAAAACCATTCTTGGTAATAATTACTAAAAAAAAAAAAAAGAATAGGAAACTCTTTTAAAGACTGACAGTGAAGAAAAGAAAATCTGTAAATTTATTACTCACTCTGTAACAAAATTCTAGAAAGAATTATTGTCCACAGAGCCTTTACAGATTTCAAATAAAATTAGTGATTATTTGAAGCCCACTTGAGCTTACAAGAAGTCACCCAAGAACATAATTTTCTTTTTAATGCGATCTCTTTATAAGGAAGTCATTTTAAAAAATAGTACTTCAGTAGATTTGACAAAAAGTCTTAAATATGGTAGATTCTCACCGGTTGCATGAAAGCAGATAGAACTGGAGTTCATAGTTAGAAAGACTTACCAGAGATGACAGTTGATGTGAATTGCTTTATTTTCCTAACTACGGGGAAGCTTTCTGGTGGGGTTTTGGATTCCATCCTGCTCAAATTCATAGATAAAAGCATAAATGACATGAAAATTTAGTTTCTTAAATTCATTAATTACACAGGGTTGAGTAGCTAACCTAAGACGGTGGGATTACAAATTCAGAGGCTTAGAAGCCCTCAGCATAAGGGATATAAATAAAAGGAAATTTATTTAGTCCATTAAAAAAATGTGCCTATATGCACAAGGTGGAGTGGATCAGGCTAAGTGCTTGCTAATATGTTGCGATAATAAGAATCAGTAACTAAAAAGATTAATATTTTTGCACCAGCCCAGAAACCCTAAACCACACTATTCTTCATATGAGGTCATTGGATAGCTATGAACTAAGAGAAAAAAGAAAACAGGGAAGGGAAGGGAAGGGAAGAGAAGGGAAGGGGAGGGAAGGG
>PVLD010021937.1:0-30348 GCA_004027595.1 Dinomys branickii
CAAGTCGTCCTACTTTAAAGGGTAACAGATCTCCATGTCTACCCATCAGTGATTACATGACATGTTGTAACAAAGGATTAGGGTGGGCATTCTATATTACTGATAATATGTGGATTACTAGAAAATATATAAAATCTGATATTCTGTAAATCCTCTTTATAGCCATTTTAAGCCCACCCTTAAACTCCTAGTGCGAATGTAGAGCCAACACAAGGACGCATGCAGTCATGAAGACCATAAACTTGTAAAGGCACACATTCTAGTGCATGTATCAGTGGGTGTCTTGGTTACTTTTCTCTTATTGCTGGGAAAAAAATACCCAACACCCAAAATTAAGGAAGCAAAGCTTTATTTAGCTCACTGTTGGTGCAGATTTCAGTCCATAGTTGGCTGACTCCAAGGCAGAGTGGCACATGGCAGAGGGCAAAAGGAACAAGAGCACAAGGAGGCAGGCAGCCTCTGTCCCTCCCTTACGCTGTGTGCGAAGTACCCGCCCCAGGGCGGCTGTAGCACTCACACCCAGAGTCCCGCCATTGGAGCACGGATCAGTCAAAAATCTAGAAGCCCTCCTCATGACTGCGTGAGGGTTTGGGGGAACACGCAGACACAAACCCTAACAGTGTGTCCCTAGGGATTTTGTTTGAATCTAACATGTTTTGCCCGTGTGAGCAGACTCTTGATTTTTCTTTGTAAAACCACTGTTCTCCTACTTGTGCAGTAGACAAGTGCTCTCTTCTCTTCGGCACCTAAACTTAGCTCAGCCAGGAAGATTCACCTTCCCTGGAATTTCAGTCTTGAGAAGAAAAGAACAAAATTACTAAGGCCATAAAGATGGCAGCTGTGTTTGGAGGTTTTCCTCAGTTCTCTGCTCTTCCCTGGCTCCTTACATGTTTGAGAGCTACTAAACTTTTGCCTTGATGCAGACAGCTATATAGTATTATTATAGCAAACTACTATACTTGGTATTTTAGTTTGTACTTAGCCTATTTGATTCGGGTCGCTCATAGACAAAGAACCCAAATTCTTCCTCTCACGTGTGGCACTGAGACTGATCTTAAATAACAATAGGTTGTGAGTTGATTTCTAAGACAAAAATGCTGACAGAGCTAGTATACAAACTTTGCTTGAAAATATGGTGACTGTTTAGATATAAATGTGCTACAGTAAATGCCACACGGATCCATGAAGAATTTCATATTATTCAGCAAAAAGGGACACTATCGCTAAACCTCCTCGAAATATGCTCCTCCAGTTCAAGCACATTCTATTCTTCTAGCCACTTCCTGGAGCAGCTCTGATAGTCCTCTTTCAAGAATGTATTTATTTGCTCTGTTCTAGTTACCTTGATGTCCTAAATCAATTCAAAATATTGACCTCTCATGGCTATTTTGCTTTTGGGAAAAGCCAGTAGTCAGTCAGTGCCAGGTCCAGTGAAAAAGAGGTCACAAAAAAGTTTTTAGGAGTCTGTCTTTCTTTTGCTTTTCGTTGGTTGGCACCCCCCCCCATTAGGTAGACAGCAGCATTATGTAATTATTTTTTTATATTTTAAAGACGCTCACAAAAGTAGACTTCAGAACTGCTTCAGAAAATGGTCAGAAAGATGGTACAAGTATGTCTAAAGTGAGGGGAAGTATTTTTAGGGAGGTTAACAGCAATATGTCTTTGTAATAATTTCTTTTTAATTTAAATATTCACCATACATTTCAATCACATCTTGTATTCATTTTAGGATTTTGTTGTTTCTTTAGTTTGTAAGAGAGCTTTTCTCCAACTAGAAAATTTTATATTAAAATAATTTCTTGTGGAGTACCAGTCAAGAGAATAAATGAAGAAGAGAAATGAGAAAGTTAAATTGAGAAAAAATTTCAATTCATTTTAAGGGAAAATAGTTGATCACATAAGACTATCCAAATTTAGTGTATGTGCTGCCAAAAGTGGGCACAAACAGAACTCCCCAAAAACTGTCTGGAGAAATGAATTCTTTCCCGGATGTTCTGAAGTGGAATAAAACATTAAGGAAAATGTCTTGCTTTCAAGAATGTTATGAAATAGATTCCCTATGGTTCTCCCATCATGGTGTATTCCATGATTGCTATAGAATCATTTGGCAGAGACTCTATATAAGACATTTAAGCAGAGGTGTATTCGACATAGAACACCATTACAATCCTTTCAAGCATGAACTTTTATGATTCCCTTTGCCCTTACAATAAGTCACCTATTTATCAGCTTGGATCCTTGAGAGAACTGGCTTGTCAATATACGTAATGTGAAAACACAAAGCTGTGTAAGAGGCTTATAAGACAATTTTTATCATCTAGATGTAAGGCTCAAGAGATGATACAGTCAGAGAATTTACCTTTTTATCCAGAAAGGTCTGATTCTAGAACTCCTGGATATGAAGTGGAGAGTTAAGACATATAGGTAATTTCTTTACTTCACTACTTTATGCTACCCCATATTGAAAATGATATCCAAATTGACCATGGGATATTTGATCATTTTTTTAGGAAAATGATGGTATGGAACATTAGAACTTCACAGATATTTTACAAAATCAGGCTGTGATGCATGAAAGATATGAAGTAATATAAAAGAAGCATGTTAACATGCTGCTTTATTGTTTTGAAACCGAATGGAACAGTTTTAACTGAAAAAGTGTCCCAAGTTTAGCCACACGTCACATTAAATTGCATGTACTTGAGTTTGCTCAAAAAGTAAACACAGTGAGTAAGTTCTTTCTGCATAAGAGACATGATTTTAAAATAGACAAGTTTACTTAATCCTGTACACATTTTATTTCTGTGAACTATTTCTGAGTATGAGTTAACACTTTTAAGATTTGAATCATAATTTCAGATGGCAATGTAACAACATTTTTATAGCATTTGCTATGTGCCAAGAACCATTTTAAGTGCTTTTTACATATTGAATTCCTTAATAAGCACCACAGTCCTGTGACATAGGTGCTATAATCTTTTCACAACTGATAAAACCAGGAAACAGGTACACTGTTCTTCAGGGCCATCGCAGAACATCAAGAAATGTCACAAAAGAACCAGTGTAAAGACAGATGCATCTGTAGGGCAGAACGTGGGATGGTACATTTTCTTGTATAATTTATGTAGGTTGAGAGAGACCCCAAAAGTCTCCAAAAAAGATGAGCAACAGCAGGAACAGGATGTGAAAATAGGCAGAGTGACCCAGAATGCAAAAATTTGCCTTTTACCGCTATTTAACATACTTGTGTTTCCTATCTGGTACCACATCCGCCATATTTATTCTGCCCATTCTCTCACTTCCAGCGTTTCTTGGGATGCTCTTTGCTTCCTTTAAGTGAACTAAACTCAGTGACCAGCTCACTTTTAACTCCCTCACCAAACTCTTTGGGGCAACTATGGCTAAGATTGGATTTATCTTCCTTTTTACTCATAAAACTCACAGTGTTTGCATCACACAATTGATTATATGAATATGTATTGTTATCCTTGTTTGAAATGAAGTAAATGTCATTCAGAAGTGAAGCTGTTTTCTCAAGGTTGCATAGCTGGTCTAGCAGAGTAGGCTTCACATATAAGGTGTCTAAGCTTCAGTACAGTGCTTTGTAATCATTGCATCTATTTGGTATTCAGTTACACTAGCAACTCTCACAGAGAAGACATTCTGCCTTATTCTGCTGTGTCTCCACAAGTTTCCACAGTCATGTTTGGCATAATAAATAAGACAGTCATGAAAACAAGTATTTATGGAGTGTTCATTCTGTGCCAAACTTTATAGTTTTATCTCAGGTAATTGTTTTCATAACATTGCAAAGTAGGCACTGTTAGTACTTGTATATTTCAAATGAAGGAACTTTCTCAAGAGACTAAACAAATGAATACATTTTTTATTCTTTGTTTTTAATCTTTGAGTTATATTTGCAACACGAATTCACTTTTCAATATAAAGTTCAGTATTTGTTCTAGATTTTTATTAAGCAGGACATGTAAGTATCTCATAACTGCTTAAAGGGTTCCAGTAAACAACAGATGATTTGCATCCTCTGTGGACATAGCACTGCTTTGAACTTTGATGTACCTGATGGATTTTCTGCCTTAAATATCTGACAGTGAAGGCTGGGGAGATAGCTTAGCGGCACAGTGCCTGCCTGGTAAGTGCAAGGTAAAAAAAACAAACAAAGATCCAACAGTGAGGCCAGCGATATAGCTCAGTGGCACAAGCAAGTACCTGGAAAGTGCAAGGTCCTGAGTGCGATTCCTGGTCCAAAAAAATAAAATAAATAAATAAATAAAGATCCAATGATGCACATAAAGGAAGCATGTGTGAAACACATACATGTGCAGAACTTATTAAGTATTATGGATATGTAATTAGTATGTACCACTTAAGCAAGCACTTCTGCTTCCCCTCCAGAGCATATTTAGAGATGTTTATAAATACAAGTTAAAAAAAAGCAAAATAAAAGATTAATGAAAAAAAATCAGGAAGCTAGATCTCTTGTAAATGGGAAAAGGGCCCAGGAGTCTGAGGGAAAGGGAGAGAGGGCGGGGAAAGGGACATCAAATGAACTAAGAGGTATGATGTGTACACACCAACCATCCACAATTAATGTACTCACTCTATGTCACAAACATGAGCTAAAAACAGAACAGTAATGGTGAAAATGGGAAAAGAGGGTGCAGAGATGGAGAGAGGTAAGTCAGCAGGGTGGGGGGTATAAAAAGAACCAACAGATGTTAAGTACATATTCCCCAAGACTACTATAAACTTCATATACTAATGAAATAAAATTTAATAAATAAATTGATGAACAGATACATGTGTCAACACATAACAGTAAAAAATTGAATATATAAATAAGACAGAATTTACAAACAATTTGCATAAACATATAGCTTGAGGCCTTTGCCTTAGTTCAGGTTACTGCAACAGAATGCTTCAAACTTCATGGCTTAAACAACAGAAATTTATTTTTCATAATTTTGGAGGCTAGAAACCCCCAGGTCAAGATGCTAGATGATCTGGTGTCTGGTGGGGGTCGTCTTCCTCATTTGCAGATGGTGACTGTTATGATTTGTGTCTGGGTGTCCCCCCAAGCCTCATGTAGTCATGGGGCAGCTTCTCGAGTTTATGATTGATTCATGGTCCAACACTGGAATTATGGGTGTGAGTGCTACACCCGCCCTGGGGCAGGTAGTTTGCATACAGTTGAGGGAAACAGCCTTGCTCTCTGCCACTCCTCCCTTTTTGCTTTTGTTGCTTTTGCTGTTTTCCACTGCCATGAACAGTTGCCCTCTGCCATGTGCCACCCTGCCTTGGAGCCAGCTGAGTATGGACAGAAACCTCCACAGACTGTGAGCTAAATAAACCTTTCTTCCTTAATTTTGGGCATGGAGTATTTTGTCTGAGCAACGAGAGAAAAGACAGTGACTTTATTGTTGTATCCTCCTGTGGAGGAGCAGAGAGAGGAAATAAACTCTAGCATGTTTGGGTTTTTTCACATAAGAACACTAATCCTATTCATGAAGATTGCACTCTCATGATCTGATTACTTCCTGATACCAATGCATAGGTTTAGATGTGAACATAGAGATTTTGGAGAACACAATCCATTCCTACAACGCCTTTCTCCTCTACACTGCATTCTTTCCTCAGTGCAAAAATGTGGCCTCCCAGGAAGTTCCTTATGACTGATGATTCTGCTTGTTTTACTGCATCACCTGCAAAAGGACTACTTTCTGCAAGATAAAATCCCACCCAAAAATATGCTTCAAAACTGGTGATAAAAGGCACTTTTTCACCTGAATAAAACTTGGAGTAATCAACTATTTTGTTGGCTGCTTTATCTGGTCTGAGAGGTACTAAAAAAGAAAATGATAGACATATATATATATATACTTATTAATCGCCGTTCACAGTTTCATTTGATAGTCAGGGACACAGCACAGGATTGGTAGACTGGTGACCAGGAGAGACGGAGCAAAGCTACACGAATGAGCCTTTCCAGATGAGCACAGAATGCAAAGAATGGTTATCAAAGATGCTGCACTATTCAGGTGTAATGAAAACATGTTTAGTGGATGCCAGACTTTGTTCTCCCAGTGTTAACGCACAGGACTGGATTGTCAAATCTAAGTTATCCGGATCCAAAATTTCATTCATCAGCATTACTAAATAATTTCAAGGATACAAGCAGTCAAAATGCTGAGACAAAGCAGACAGACACATCAAGAAAAGAACCCCACATGCTGCCCCCTGGGCTGCTGGTACACTTCCCCACAGAGTCACAGGTGAAAGCTCCATGTGAAGCTTACAGGATTATCTCAAATAGTAGGAACATTTATATGGCAGAACATCTCCACACTGTACTACAGAGAGCTACATCGCCTTCAGGTAGCTATTCCTTAGAAATTGTGAATTCTACTTCCTGTACATCATCCTTAGTTACAGGCTCCTGCTAAGGGCACTTCAGATACAAAGTCTCTACCTAGTATCAAATATCAATAGTTTAATTTACCAAAGTCTAGTCAGAAAAGAAATTAGACCAAGTCATTTAACTTCCTTTCTTGCCTTACGGTTTAGGTTGACAATGTCCCCCAACAAAATCTCCACTTGCCTTGTGCCTGTGATAGAGGAACAATAAACGTTACTAGTGAGGTATTACCACTAGAGATGGAGATGTGACAGTCTGAGTGCTGCACCTTCTTTGTTAGGGAGAAGATGAAAAAGACTTCTTTTAGAGTATCTAATTGATACCTGCATCTTGATATATGGAAATCATATAGGAGAAATGTGACTCCTCACCTGCTAGATGTCAGAGGTTTGGAGTTCATGTCCCCTGAGACTGAAGAATGAATTCCAAGAGGCAAAAGAGGTTAAGAGTCAGAACAGTTTATTGAGAGATAACTGCTGAAAGGGCCCCACACTGTGGTTTTGCTGTATAAATTAACCCTGACGAAGGGCCTCAGTGGCAAAGCCACAATGTGAGTACAATTAGTTAAACTATAATCAACCAATAGGATTACAAATACAACTCCTTACCTAATACTCATCCAATAAGGAAGCAAGAGAATATGGCTGACATCATTAACCTTTACTTATCTTTGACTTCTGAAACAAGAACTCTTTGGAAATGATGGGCCCAGGTATTCTTGTCACCCAACCAGATGTCTGATATGTATTCAGACTTAATGGACTAGGTGATACTAATTACAGAACAGTGTCAAGTTCTGGCTTATCCTTGAGGGAGGTATGCAAGTCTGGCTATTGTGAGTTTACCTTGAGACCTTGTTTTCTTCAGATGCATCTCTAGTCACAATTCTGAGATTTTTCACTGACTTCCTTGGGAGCTTAGCTTCTCTCTGACTGTATATTAATTTCTATCTAATTTAGCTGTCTGTGATAGAAACAAGAAGCTGCTGCTGCTTGAGTGGAATTCCAAGGGCACGTACATGAAGGATGAGGATGGATAATCCTCTAAGTCCAGTCTCACACACTGTTCTTGCAGAGGCTGAGTTCGAGACTCTAAAAACTGCATTTTCTCTTGTGAGCTGCGTTTCTGTTAATCTCACCTCATGGGAGACACTGGCTGGAGGGAGATGGAAGTACAGAGCGGAGAATGTTGTTCCTGTGAGTGTCACTCTAGCAGATGGTGTTTCCCTTGATCAAGAGCAGTTGGTTTATATCTCAAGTTCCTTTAGTCATTTCCAGATCTAGCCTTCATGTGCCCACACAGAGCTATCAAGAGCAACTCAGGAGCGTCTGCTCCGCTGAGGTTTCAGTCCCACATCTATAGTGCCTGTCCTGCCAGCTCCTGAAGTGCTGTCAGTGGCCAAATAGCCCAGCCTTCCCAGACCCCTGAGCTGGAGTTCCTGATTCTCCTATCTGAGCTCTTAATATATCAATATTAACCAGACATATTATGCAGGCTTTCTAGAAACACAGAATGAAGAGGATGTATATATACCCAGAAAGCTATGTTTGAAAGGCATTGGCCCAGGAGATTGTGGAGCCTTGGCAAATCCAAAATCCTAGTTTTTCCTTTGTCCCACTGAGATCTTGAAGAGAATTACCATAGTGTAAAAAAATTAGAACAATGACATTTCTAGTTTATATTAAAGCAATAATATTTGTTAGTTTATCACAGTTAAAAATTAGAAACCCCAGTGAAAGGAAATTCAAAAACCAAAGTGTCCATGGTAGATTTTACTACTGTGTATATATGCAGTGTTTCTTGATTTTCTCACTGTGCAAATTACTTTCTTGTAACCCTTCTTTATAACATTGATCTATAAATTAAATCATAATGAGAATACTTTGATCAAAGGCTGCCACAAACAAGAGAAAACAATTTTCATGTAGTTTTTGGTCAAATTATATAGCAAGTCATCTTCCTGAAGTTGTGATAGTGCAGTTTAGATCCCTGCAGATCAATTACACCTCTAGTCTAGAGTCCTCATTTATAGAATTCAAATGGTGCTACTGTTGGTGTAGAATCATAAAACACTCCAAAGTCCAAATAAATGCCACAAAAATCTCACTTTCATTATACCTAGCTCTTCTTCTTTACCAATTATTTCAATGCCTCTTCTCTAACATTTGTGATTGATTATACATTTGTCTGTTTTCCTGGCCTTTGGGAAGTTAGTATTTTAAAGCAAAGGTACTTGCATTGCATGTTTATTTTTTTGTTTTCTTCCCTTAGGTCCAGTAAAATAGTTGGAATATATGTAACACTAAGTAAATATTCATGGAATGAATGAGAAAAGAATGAATGAATTGCGTGACAGAGGCACTTTCCTCCAATTTTCTCTACCGTGGGGAATTACATGGATGATTCCTCAAGAGCTAAAATACCTGAGATTTTCTTAAAATGAGTGAGCTATGCCTACTTCATTCAAACGTCAGGTGCCTAATTCAGAAGTGAGCAATCACAAAAAAGCAGGAGAAAATGTTCACCCTTTGCTCTTCACTTATCATACTTCATTTGGAAGAGAGAAAAAATTACATATTGATGTTGTACAAAACCCTTTGCTCACGACTATCTGCACGCACAACTCTCTGCTTGCATTAAGTTCAAATGTTCGACACTCAGACAAAGTCCCCATCGAAAAGAAAATAGGCTTGGTTTCATCTTAGAATCCTTATAAAAAGGAAACATCAACATTGGAGAGCATTTTAGATTTTGCAAAAATTCATGGGTGTTCTTTCTTCTTTCCTGAAGGCAAATTTTATCATCTTTGCCTGTACTTTGTATATGGCTCATTCTAAATTTATTCTGAAGCCAGCCAGCTAGTCTCTCATTTTATTGCTGGAAGAATTATTTCTTGCACTTGTTAGGACCATTTAAAATGAAGTTCCAGAAGCATTGTATCATACACAAAGGTCTCCCATTTGTCTTGAAAATATAAAGGAAGCACCCCTATGACTTCAAATTTGCTTAACTTCATTGATATAGTTCATCCCTTTCCCCGCACTTTCCACCATGCAGGCATCTGCTGGCTGTATGAAATACGCAAATTCTAAATTTTGTGTCACTGGCTAAACTGCTTTTGCTGTTTTTTTAAAACAGGATAGCCTCACATTTTATTTATTTAAAATTGAAATTCCTCCCAGCTGCAGCACCTGAATTATGAAACTGCTCATGCGTGTCTTATTTGGAGTCATGTGCAAAACATCTAAGTGGCAGTTGAAAGGACAGAGTGTGAGGAGAAGACCTAGTTACATCAGGTTGTAATATTCTATTGCATATGTTAAATGGGTGAAGCCTCCCAATAACATGGAGAAGGAAACACAAATAATTATCTGTCCTAAAGAAAATCATGTTACAATTTCTCTAATATAAGATATCTATATTTGTATCTGTATCTATATTTATCTATTGTCTTGGTTACTTTTCTCTCATTGCTGAGACAAAATACCTGATGCCCCAAATTAAGGAAAGAAAGGTTTATTTAGCTCATAGTTTGTGGAGGTTTCATTCCGTACTCAGCTGGCTCCAAGGCAGAGTGGCACATGGCACAGGGCTATAGTTCATGGTGGTGGAAAACAGCAAAGCAGAAAGGTCATAAAGGAAGGAGTGGCAGCAAGCAGCCTCTTCCCTCCCTTACACTGCAGGCAAACCCTCGGCCCTGGGGCAGGAGCAGCGCTCACAGCCAGGAATCAGTCCTAAGCTCTAGAAGCCACCCCATGACTGCATGAGGCTTTGGGAGGACATGCAGACACAAACCATAATACCCATACTTTGGGATGTTTGGTAAAGTAGCATTTTGATAATTTAGCATTAGTACTGATAGTGCCCTCTGAATTTTTAATGTATTAATTTTAGTAGTATTTGGCTATTCTCTGTCATACACATATACTCTAGGATTTCCTCCATTCTAATTTTACTAGAACTCTCTAAAAATAGTGATAAAGTTTCACATCTACCTTGGGAGATATTTTCATTGATTATCAGTTTGTCCTGATATCTGCTCAAGTTTTGAGTTATAAGTGGCAACATTTTTCTCTTTCTTTTAGATCTCTCTTAATTCCAAATACCTTTATATAAGAAAAATTCAAATTACACTTCAAAGGGAGTTTTATTATCATGTACACTTGAATATATATTATTTTAAAATTTGAAAACCCTGGGTATTTGTGAGAATGTAGAACAAGTGGAATTCTCATTTAGTATGATGGGATTAAAACTTGTAAAGCCATTCTGGAAAATAGTCAGAACTAATAAAAATGAATACTTCCACACATTATTTCCCAGAAATTCCACTGGTAAATATATGCCAATGGAAAAGACTATATGTATTCACTATAAGGAATATATAAGAATTCTCTCAGCAACTTCAATGATAATAGCATTTAACTGGCAATATCCCAAAGATAGCAGATAAAAAAGTATAATATAGTATGTTTATATAATGCAGAAAAATATTTTAAAAGCAAAAAACTGCTTGAGAAATATAGTGAATCACACAAAATGTAAAGTGGAGGAAAAGAGACATTCAAGTATGCTTACTGTGTAAATATATTCTATGAAGTTAAAAAGCAGACAAAAGGAACCTAAGGGTATTTGAAGTCACAATAATGCTTACCTTTGTGGGAGGTGTTTATTGGGAGTTCTCCATCTTGACCCAGATGGTAATGATATATTTATGCTAATTGATTATATGCAACATGTACAATTACTATTTTTTCACTTAATCTACATGATACTACAATTTAAAATGTTTATAAGTAATTTGATTATTATTTGCAGATTGAACTTTGAAAGAACTAAAAAAAGCTCAGAATATTTTAAAACAACTTTTGAGACAGGGGAAACTCAGCAACTATCAATTTTAAAAACTAATTTTCATTTTCATACTAGGAATTAAATTTTTCCCTATTGATGTTCACATGGTTTAAATAACAACGAAGTGATACTTTATTGCCAAATAATTAAACATTACTGCCCCAAATAAATAACTACTGTGCAGTTTTGGCCATATAAGTCTATCTTTTCATACCAAAATTACTAGCTGCTTCTTAAAGTTCATGCTGGATTTCCTGGGTAACACTTGCAAAGTTTCATGGACTTTTTAAAACAGTACATGTTGGCGGTACGTAAGGTTTACAATCCTTGCGTGGTGTGTGCGTGACACATCTGAATTCCTTGTTTCCACCCGCTGCCTCCCTCGTTCCTCCATCCCCTTGATCCCATTCCCATGTGAGAAAGATCTATGGCTCTCTCAGCATCCCATTTATCTTTCATTTTGCTCTTTATTTATAATTTTGGCTTCATAGAAGAGAAATCATGAGATAGTTAACCTTGTGTGTCTGATGTACAGTATTTCACATAAAATGTAGTTTCAAGGTGCATCACTTTTCCTGTTAATCACTCAGGCTTATCTCTCTTTATTTTTTTATTTTTTATTTTTTTTATTTTTAAAAAAATAAAAGCACAAAAACATATTAACAAACAGACACAAATTAGCATCAAAAATAGTACAATCAAAACTGATCTACAGACAAGGTGACATGGACTCAATAGTGGTTGTTGCTTTGCCCATTGATATCTTCGAAGTGTATATATATGAACCCAGATACAGACATGCAAACTTGGTCAGACAATTAATCCTCTCAACAACAGAAAAACACAAAAAAACAAAAAACCAAAGACAAAAAAAAACAAAAAAGAAAACAAACAAACAAACAAAAAACCACCAATAGTTGCTGCTTTGCATATTGATATCTTCGAAGTGTGTGTTCAGGATAGCACATACAGACATACAAGATTAATCAAATAACCCATCATCAATTATTCCTTAGCATTAAGTGATATAATACAATAGTAGAACCATGTTAGCCCTCCTGCATATATGTATATTCATATATACATACATACATTTTTGTCTCTTTTCTCCTTTCCCTTGTCCCATCTGTTCTTTGTTTTTGAACAGATTTCCTTCATGTCTCTTAGTTTATATTCCCACGCTCGGTTTCTTACACCAGTGATACAATACGTTGCCTGCACATGTATCGCTGATTTATTTCACTTATGAGTATGGACTCCAGTTTTGACCACTTGCCTACAAAGTTCCCAAAACTGTCTTTCTTTATAGCTGAATAATATTCCATTATATAAAAATGCCACAGATTTTTAATCCAGTCTTCTGTGGATGGACACTTGGATTGCTTCCACATTTTAGCTATTACAAATTGTGCTGCTATAAACATGGGTGCACATATATCAGAGTGATATGTTTTCAGATCTTCTGGGAAAATGCCCAGAAGAGGAATAGCTGGTTTGAATGGAACCTCTAGACCTAGTTTGCTGAGAAATCTCCAAACGGCTCTCCACAGTGGTTGCACCAGTCTGCATTCCCACGAGCAGTGTAATAGAGTCCCTATTTCTCCACATCCTCGCCAGCATTTGTTATTGGATGACTTTTTCATACTGGCCAGTCTTACTGGGGTGAGATGAAATCTCGATGTTGTTTTTATCTGCATTTCTCGAATGACTAAGGATGTGTAACATTTTCTCATGTATTTATTTGCCATTTGTATTTCTTTGTCTGAGAAGTGTGTATTCATCTCAGATGCCCATTTCTGGATTGGGTCTTTGAATTTGGACAGGTACATGTTTTTTAATTCTTTGTATGTTCTAGATAAAAGACCTTTGTCTGAGGGACATCCAGCTAGGATTTTTTCCCAATTTGTGGGTTTTCTTTTTACTTTGCTGGTGATTTCTTTAGATGTACAAAAACTTTTCAGTAGAATGAGGTCCCAATTATTGATTCTTTGAAGTGTTTCCCTTGCAGCTTCATTTTTGTTCATGAAGTCTCTGCCTACTCCTATGTCTTCAAGATTTTTACCTAGTTTCTCTTCCAATAGATTTAGAGTTTCTGTTTTAATATTGAGGTCTGTGATCCATTTTGACACGAGTTTGGTGCATGGTGATAGACTGGGGTCTATTTTCAGTTTTCGGCAAGAGGCAAGCCAGTTTTTCCAGCACCATTTATTAAACAGGCCTTCTTTTTTCCAGTGGGTTTGGTTAACCCCTTTGTCAAATATTAGGTAGCTGAGTGGGTTTTTCGTTATGGTTGCATCTTCCAGTCTGTTCCATTGATCCTCAGGTCTGTTTTTTAGCCAGTACCAGGTTGATTTTATTACAGTTGCTTTGTAGTATAATTTCAGGTCAGGGATTGTGATTCCACCTGACTTGCCTTTATTGCCCAGGATTGCTTTCGCTATTCTGGGTCTCTTCTGGTTCCAGATGAATTTGAGGCATATTTTCTCTAGATCTGTGAGGTATGCTAACGGTAGTTTAATGGGAATTGCATTGAATCTCTACACCAGTTTTGGTAGTATGGCCATTTTTACAGTGTTAGTTCTTCCTAACCATGAGCAGGGTATGTTTTTCCATTTATTGAAATCCTCTTCAATCTCCTTTTTCAGAGTACTGTAGTTTTCACTGAATAAATCTTTCACATTTGTTGTTAGATTGATTCCTAAGTACTTCATTTTCTTGGTTGCTATTGTAAAGGGTATGGTTTCCTCAATTTCTCTCTCAGTCTGTTTGTTGTTCGTGTATAGGAATGCTATTGATTTTTGGGTGTTGACTTTGTATCTGGCTACACTGCTGAATTTGTCAATTAATTCCAGGAGTTTTCTTGTGGAGTTTTTGGGGTCCTCCATGTATAGTATCATGTCATCTGCAAATAGTGATAGTTTGACTTCTTCCTTTCCTATCCTTATTCCTTTTATTTCTCTCTCTTGTCTGATTGCTCTGGCTGGGGCTTCCAGAACTATGTTGAATAGGAGTGGTGACAATGGACATCCTTGTCTTGTTCCTGACTTTAAAGTGAAAGTTTTCAGTTTATGTCCATTTAGTATGATGTTGGCTGTTGGTTTGTTGTAGATGGCTTTGATCAGATTGAGGTAGAGGCCATCTATTCCTATTTTTCCTAAGGTTTTTAACATGAATGTATGTTGGACTTTATTATCTCTCTTTATAATATAGTACTATTTCATAATTAGTTTTGAACAAAATTTTGAATATCTCCCTTGGCTTCCCTTTTTAGGCATCTTACATATGTGTTAACACTATGAGTAGTAATGGACTGTTTAGAAGAAGTAGATTCCTTGCTGGATAACTTTCATTGTAAGGACATTGTACATTACATTATTGTAAGGACATTGTACATTACATTATTAAAGGTGAATGGCTTCACAGGACAGCTGCTCCCCTCTGGAGTACCCCAAGCCTTTCTTTACCAGAGGTATCTGAGATGTTTGAGGAAGTTGACCTTCTCTAAGTGAGGTCAACCCATGCACTCGTGCGATCCAGCAATACTGCATGTACATCTGGGCTTCTGCTCTGAATGGTTTCGTGGAGTGAATTTTATATTGTTTATTTTTTGTACTACTTTTCCTCTTCCCCTCTTTTGAATGGAATTATCTTGGCAGAAAATATCAACGGGTGAATAGAAAAACAAATTTCAAAACATGCCAACGTTGGGTTGCCTCAGTCCTTCCTAGAGAAACCTATTTAAGAATCACTGGAGATCAGGATGACTAGAGGAACCAAATTTTGACTTTGGGTTCTTGCAAACTTTCAGGTAGGATTATTCAGGTTTTTTTTCAAGAATAAAAGCTATGACTGTGGCATTTTATCCCTGTATCTGTACAGCACAATCAGAAATCAGTTTGTTCTTGCACTGTCTATGGAAATACAGTGTGTGTGTGTAACACATTGCCGTCCAATTTCTTTTTCATCATGTTTATTGCAATGACTAATTATAATAATTAATTATAATAATTTAAATTGAATAATTTTCTAATGTTTATTGCAAATAAGGAAAGGCAGAAAGTGATAATCAAAGGAGTCAATGCATTTGAGCTAAGTTTTCAAAGCAAAGTTTAATAGCAAAGCTAAGTTTTGATAGCAAAGGGGTTAAGTGCCTGGATATTTTATGTATAGTATTAGTCTCAGAATCGACAGGTTATGTTCCCTTGCTCTGGATTCCTTTCATTTTTAAGCCTCAGTTTCTCATCAGCTATAATATTTACATCTGCCTTATAATATTGTCAAAATGATTGTGTTCATCAGCTTTCAATCACTGGGACAAAACAGCCCAGACAATCAGGTTATAAGAGGAAAGGTTTTCTTTGGGTCACAGTTTTGGGGATTTCAGTGCATGGTCATTTGGCTCAGTTGGGCCTTTGGCAAGGCAGCATATCATGCCAGAAATAGACAGGAGAAGCAGCTCACCTCACTGTGTCCGGGTAGTGAGCAAGAAGGGGGAACGGTCCGAGGGACCTAGATCCTCCCAGGAGCACCTGCTTATAAAGGCCCCACTGTGTTGCACTAGTGATAAGCTGGAAACCATGCCTTTAATTTGACAGCCTTTGGAGACCTCTGATCTAAACCATAGTTATGGTCAAGTGATGTTATTTTTGTAATTTTAGAACAGAAACTCTTAAAATTTTACATACTTTGTTAAATTAAAAAAATTTAACAATGACAAATCTAAAAGAAATTAATAAAAGGGAATCACTAATACCCCAGCACTGATCATTTCTTTCAGCTTGTTTCTGTGTTCTCTTGTCATTGTCCCTAAGTCCACGAGATATTTATGCCAATAAACTTGCATGCATTAGGCCACACCTTCTAGATAGTTTGTCCACAATTTATATGCACATCGCCTCGTTTCCTGAGCTCACACTTTGTCTTATAATTCTTGTTCTTATATCCATGTCCAAATCCAACCTGCTTTAAAAACTTAGCCCCAATGCACTGGCTCCTTTGATTGCTCTCTGCAAGAGGATGACAATTTGTTCCTCCTGTAAAACTGTGAAGCTTCACACTCTTTTATAGCTTTTCTTCTGTCTTGTGTTAAAGCTTCTTAGATATGGCACTTCATCTTCTAGAGTGTTAATCTGTGGGAATGTACAACTCCTCCTATCCTCTATGCATGAAGCACAGTTTTGTGCATGGCAGCTTAACAAATATTTGTTAAATAAATGGATGAATGCTCAATTTAGATACACTTAAATACAAAATATATTGCTTTTAAAAATCCGATTTTCTTTTTTTTTTTTTTTTTTTCCGGGACCGGGGATCGAACTCAGGGCCCTAGTGCTCAGCGGCAAGCACTTAGCCCACTGAGCTGTACCTCCAGCCCCATAAAAATCCGATTTTCTATGAATATTCATCGATGAGACAAAGTATAGTATACTACTGCTACAGGATTTGAAACTATAAAAATAAGATTCAAATTATCTAAAATAAAATATACCCATCTACTTAAATCTCATCCGTGTCTATCTATTATTAGCTGGTGCAGATAAATCTTGAAGAAAACGTCCTATATATTGACAGCATTTATGCTTGTACTTTGGGATAAAGCTAAAACTGGCTTTTCTGCTTTTGATAAAGTTTCTACAATTCCAATTTATTAAATTTATAATCATTAATACTTAATATTATTACATCATTGCTTTTATTAAAATAAAATTATTTGAGCTAAGAAATATAAGAAAGGTACTGTTGTCCCTGAAAGTTTGTTTAATTTTAGATTAAGTAGGTTTACATAGATTAAATAGACTCACTTCCTAGCTTTCAACATATTGATTTTTGGCTCTCCGGGGTGAGACTGCATGTAATATCTGTCCTTCTCCCTTGCTTATTCTAAGTATGATATCTAGTTTGTAATAAAATTGTAATGCTTGGCTTAGATAGATACCAGCTCATTTTTCATAAAGTCTTAAATGAATTAGGAAATATTTTTCTCACAGAAATTTATAGAAAGCAAAGTCTGTTTATCTTGCTAGAAACATACAGAAAACAAAAGCACATCAAGAAAAATTCACAGCAGTAACTCTAAGAGGTGTAAAGGAAGGCAGTGGCAGATGCCTTTATAGCACTTCTAAATGATTCACTTCGAAGATGAATTTCACAGTAGTGCACATACAAAGGAATAATAAATATTTTGAAAATCTGATATTGGAAAATGTTTTGTCATTTCAAGAAAGCAATCAGAAATGAGTTAAACTGATTTTTCAAAATTTATTTCCAAGAACCACCCTTACCTTTAGTATGCTCTTCATATACATACTTTAACATCTTTACTTAGTAGAAGTTCTTGCAACCAAGTGAGATAGACGTGCCATATGACTACTTATTTAAAGAACTCTTTCACAAAGTTTCTTCTTCCTACTTCGATTTTCTAGAATAAAATTCTTATGGAATTTGTTTGGGGGAACTGCTTTTGATTTTATTCATGGTTTTTTATATTTCCCTACAATAGCCCTAAAAATATTTGGTGAAGGAAAATGCATCTGATTTATTATATATCTTTTGAAAGAAGCAACCCAGGAGTCACAAAATGGAAACAAAGGGGCTGTTTGCTCTAGGAAGACTGTATCTATTAATGTGTGTCATTTGGCATTTAAAAAAGCAGTAATTGCTCTCTTTCAACTTTATTTAGCTGAAATATCTGTTTAATGTGGCTATGAAAGTATATTATGAGACATATTTGAAATTCAAATGATAAAAAACCAAACACCACTAATTCAACACCTAAGCCATCAAATTGTTCACAGCACTGCAAGTTACAATGGCTGTCTGTGAATAGCAGATGGATGAATTAAACACATTAACAGTCTTTCTGCATGTTGTAAGGAGCCTGTTTGCCAAAGATGCTTAGTAAAGTATGACAGGCCAATAAACCAAAGAGGCTTATTTTCTATTTAACATATAAAATTGATGCAAATTTTTAAGAGGTTTTTAATGGTATGGAAGTACAAAATGCTTTTGTAAATTCACAAATTTTTCCCAATTTCAAGTATTCTACTTTAGAAGAAAGAAACAATAGTCTTCCTCCCAAAGTTTAATCCTAGTTTTTCTGAGATTTTAAACATTCTGATAGATCATAAGCCGATGTTTGGCTGTGTTATAGAATCAACTTTATGTCTTTTTCACCCCAACACAGTGGTAAGAGTCTGCGAAGAAAAGATACACCCTCTAGGAATCTCTGAATCTTTTGTACTACATCAGACCTTATAAAAATTATATTTCTCACATCTCTGTCTTAAATTATGAAATATCACGAGAGGGCTCTTGCAGTAGTCAAACTGTTTACATACACTCATGTCCAGAATGACTTTCCCTTTCCTTAGAATTCAACATACATTGACATTGGAATGCAGGCAAAATTTAAAAATTAATATAAACATGTATCTAACCAGTTTATTTGGAGTTGATGATTTAAATCCGCCTTCACTCTGACTCAAAAAAATCTATGTATGACATTCCGAGAGGACATTGTTTAGTTTTATCCTTAGGCAAAGGTGAACCTAAGTAACTTCTGTTTCCAACCACGTAGTTATAATTTGTGACAATTAATAGCATCACATGTTGTTTAGGAGCATTTCCAGTAGGCTTTTTATTACTTCTCATTTAAATTTCTTTCTGGTATTTTGAACTCATCTAGATTCAGTTTGTTCTCTATAGACATAAAGACAGTTGCTATCTGTGTCTTTGGGAAAATGTACATTGATTTAATGATTCAGTTTGAGTGTGCCGCACTTTTAAATTATATTTCTTTTCAAATTTTACATCATTGAAACTTTACAAGTTTTCTTTTCTAAATTATAGCCAGTTTGGCTACAATCTTTTGTTTGAATCCTCTTTATTTTTTAAGAGTTTCTGTTTATAGGTAGGTTCTTGTATTTTTCAGATTACACTACTTGAGAATCTGTTAAATCTGGGGAAGTCAACCTGAAAACACAGACATGATTATCCTTAAGACACATTTTAGCCATAAAATTAAATAATTTCTTTTACTGGCTATATTTTGAACAATTCAATTAGAATATGGAATTAGAGGAAAAGTCCTCCCAGTTCCTGGCTCTTCTCACTTTGCCTGTGAGTCCTATGTGCACCAGGGCTGCAGGCAGTGTAAGTACAGACCACGGACCCTCCTGAGAACACAGTGTGCAGGAGCATCCCCTGGACCACACAGGGAAAGAAACAGCAGGGCCACAGTAATTCAGCTCTGCAGGTCCAGGTCCAGAGAACTTTCAAACCTGTAGGACGTAAGGCTGGTCTTCGGGAATCTGTGAAGTCTGGAACATGGCAAAGTAGAAGTAAAACTTAGAAGGACTAACGGGAAATGTGTCACAGATGAGAGCAGAGCATGGAATGTGTAATAAAAAAGGACCAGGGAACTGCACCAAGGTGTTGTAATACACACTCCAGCATCTCTGACCAACACAAATGTTCTTACACAATTTTTGCAAGAAAGTGAACATATTCATGAACTTCACTATCAATAGCATTAAGTCCATTTTTCCAACTGGAATTGGATGTTTGTGATGGGAAGGAAAGTAGACCATGACTTCAGAATATCTCCAGGTCATCTATCATTTCCTACCTGACCAGGGGGCTATGCAGCAATTCTATTTAAACACCATCTGTGTTCCTCAGCCTGCATGGAACATTTTCCATAGAGTTATCTCAGTTTGACTTAATTCTTCTGATAATCTACCAAGCTAAGTATAGAAATATACCAAATATAGAAATATACTCACTACCTTCATTTTAATGTAAAGCAACGGAGTAATAAAGATTTAATGACTTACCAAGATGACATATGGGGGAGGGGAGGACTCAAATTGGGTGGTATTCTTTTTACTTTCGAGTTGGATGAATGCTTTCCTGTACATTCCTAGACTTAACATCACCCAGTTACTTTTAAATACCTTTAAGTGTCCTTCAGACAGTACTAAAATCTGTAAGCCAATACCAAGAAATTGTTAGATTATTTCCATATATTTTGAATTATTAAAATACTTTAGTAAGCTCTTTCAAAAATTAATGTATTGAAATATTATATTTTCCTTTTATATATAGTTCATTAATGTAAACTACATAAATGAGAGGCACTTAAAATGTATCTTTAAAAATTTTTGTAGATTAAGTTACCATATTTATTTCTGCTTATAACGAGTAGATATTCATCACAGAAATGGGAAAAATACAGTAATAGAAAAATGGATGTAAATTTCACAAGGCAAGACACAGTGATTTTTCTACAGTCCTCTATCACATGGGTAAATACTAATCTTTTTGGTTACTTTATAATTCCTAGTAGATTTCAAGTGTTTCATGTTTTACTTTTCTGTCAATTACTTATGTGTATCCACTTTCCTGTAATGTTATTATTCTTTTCCTTAATGAAAACGATTACTCTTGCCCTCTTCAAGGACCTTTCCTCTTCTCTCAGGATCCCTAACCAGGTCTAGCACCTTTTTTTCCAACGTACTTTCCAATACATTTCAAGCAAACAGAATGTTCTAACATTTGCTCTTCAAATGAAATCTAACTCATACTACCTTTGTTCATCTGTGGCACCCTTCCATGATCCTGCTCACAAGCTTAAGAAGAAATCAATGTCATCTCCCAGATTGTGTGTCAATATTGTTTCTGAAGTAAAAACAGGAAATGGCTTTTTACTGTAGAAATGTTTTTGATCTCCCTAAGGTTAAAAAAACAAACTCGTTTCAGGAACAACTTAATTTATCCTAAATTCGTCCTACAGGAACAAAAGCATATGCTTTAAGCTATCCATACCTAAGTGTATCTCTTGTGTATGTGTATTCACAGATATGCATATCCAGCCACCCATACATATACATATCTATACATAACATATCTCTTAAGAAATCCATACATAAATGTCAAATGGACAGAGAATACATTGATGCAGACACAGCTTTTTATCACAGAACTTATCCTGAAAAAATAATCCATTTTTTGTTTGTTCTTCATTGTTGTTTCTAATTAATTAGTTCTTTTTAATATATCCATTAAGAAAAACAAGAATGCGACAAGCAAATAAGGAGTAAATAAAATGTCTCCAGGTTTAATCTTTTTTTACAATTAACCTTTTTTTATAACTATTCCTTGAAAGAATAATTTAATCACACTGTAGTGGACAAAATGCCCACATGTATGAAGAAAAGTTGTATGGTACGGAAGATACAATTCCTTTTCCTAGTTAATCTTCACAGCTCTCTTAAAATAAAACATGTTAGATCTGCACAAGCAGTGCTCTTTCTCCCATTTTAGTCCAATTTCTTAACAATGGAGGTGCCTCCGTGCCTTTGTCACATTCCCGTCATTGGGACAAAACGCCTAACCCTCCCACCTTAAAGGAGTAGAGGTTTAGTTTTCCTCAAAGTCTAGTCCGTGGCTGTTTGGGTCCAAGGAAGTGACTACATGGCAATAGGCACAGTAGAGGGCGGCTGCCTAGGAAGCAGCCGGGAAGCAGAGGAAGGCGGAGTGACAGACAAGAATCCAGCCCGACCTGAGATGAATACACACTTCTCAGATAAAGAAATACAAATGGCAAATAAATACATGAGAAAATGTTCTACATCTTTAGTCATTTGAGAAATGCAAATAAAAACAACATTGAGATTTCATCTCACCCCAGTAAGATTGGCCAGTATTAAGAAATCATCCAGTAACAAATGGTGGCGAGGCTGTGGAGAAATAGGGACTCTACTGCACTGCTGGTGGGATTGCAGACTGGTGAAACCACTGTGGAGAGCCGTTTGGAGATTTCTCAGCAAACTAGGTCAAGAGGTTCCATTCAACCCAGCTATTCCCCTTCTGGGTATTTTCCCAGAAGATCTGAAAACATCATATCACTGTGACATATGTGCACCCATGTTTATAGCAGTGCAATTTGTAATAGCTACATTGTGGAAGCAACCCAAATGTCCATCCATAGAGGACTGGATTTAAAAACTGTGGCATTTTTATATAATGGAATATTACTCAGCTATAAAGAGGGACAGATTTGGGGCCTTTGTAGGCAAATGGTCACAATTAGACACCATACTCATAAGTGAAATAAATCAGAGGTACATGTGCAAGCAACGACGTATTGTGTCACTGGTGCAAGAACCTGAGGGTGGGAATATAAACTAAGAAGCATGAAGGAAATCTGTTCAAAAATAAAGAACAGATGGGATGAGGGAAAGGAGAACAGGAAGAAAGAGGCAAATAAGTATGTATGTATGTACATATGTGCAGGATGGCTAACATGGTTCCACTATTGTCTTATGTCACTTTATGGTAAGGAATAGTTGATGACTGGTTGTTTGATCAATCTTGTATGTCTATATGTGTTTTCTTGAGCATACACTTTGAAGTTATCAATATGCAATGCAACAACTATTGTTGGTTTCCTGTTGCTTTGTCTATAATTCAATTTTGATTATATTGTTATTGTGCTACTTTGTGTCTCTTTGTTAATGCTTTCCTCTTTTTTGTTGATGTTATTCTTTTTCTTTTACACTTTAAAAAATTTTTTAAAAATTATATAAAAAAAAAGGAAGGGATAATTATGTATGTATGTATGTATATGCAGCATATCTAACATAGTTGTACTACTGACTTAGGTGACTTTATTGTAAGGAATAGTTAATGATTATTTGTTTGATCAATTTTGCATGTCTATATTTGTTTTCCTGAGTATACACTTTGAAGTTATCAATATATAATACAACAACCATTGTTAATTCCCTGTCACCTTGTCTATAATTCAGTTTTGATTGTACTATTCTTGTGCTACTTTGAGTCTGTTTGTTAGTATGTTTTTGTTCTTTTACTTTTAAAATAAAAATGTCATATAATAAAAAAAAAATAATCCAGCCTATCAGGTGACTCATTCCCTACAGCAGTTGACTGATAAGCATAGCATTCCCATGGTCCAATCACTTTCCAGAAGCCCCAACTTTGAATACAGGAGATTTGTGAGGAGTAGTTTAGATCTAAGCCGGAACACTCCATGCATTTCTCTAATTCCTATGCTCTTACAGTAGATAACCACAGACTGGGAGAAAAGACTTGCAAAACATGTATCTAATAAAGAACTTCTATACAAGATACACAAATAACTCCTAACACCCAGCAATAAGAAAATAAATGAGAAAGTCATACATTAATTATGGCACATGAGCAGGTGAAATGATGCCCAACACTATTTGTTATTAGAGAATTACAAATTAAAATAGCAATCAAATACAACTATAAACCTCTGAGAATGGCCAGAAATCTGAAACACTGACATATCAAGTACTCGAGAGGAAAAAAACAACAGGGATTCTTATTTGTTGCCAGTTGAATGTAAAATGGTACGTTGTTGAAAGACAAGACCACACTGTGTTGAGAAACAAATGGACTGTTCCTTACAGAAACTAAAATTTTCCCTCATATGATGTTGCAATCAGGTTCCTTCATGGAAGGCAAAGAAGGGAAAACAGATTTTTAAAAAGGAGTTGAGGAAGGAAATACAAATGAAGTTTTTACAAATAAGGAGAAGAGTTGGTGGAGATGGGAGGGAACGGAGAGGAAAAGAAAGAGAAAGAGACAAAGAAAGAATACAGTTGTGTTACATACACTACAAACTCCCCACAACAAATGTAAGCATTGTATACTGCAAGCATATACTAATAGAAAATAAAAGAAATCAGCACGGAGAAGCCTGTAGCAGTTTATTCATAATTGCTGAAACTTAGAGTCTACTACCGTCAGTAGGCAAATGGATAAATGTACATGCATGCAATGAAATGTATTAGTCATTGCTAAAATGAAATGAGCTATAAAGCCATAAAAACATAAGGAAGAATCACTAATGTGTATTATTCCTTAGTTAGAGACAGGCAATATGCTTGCTTTATGATTTCAACCTCATGACACTGGAGAAGGTAAAACGATGAGAGTAAAGAGATCAGTAGGACTAGGGCTTGGGGAGGACAGGTGCATAGAGGAGCGCAGAGGAGTGTTAGCGTAGTGAAAATACTGTGTGTAACATTACAGTGGTGGATACGTGTCTTCAGACATTTGTCAAAACCTCTAGATTGTGTAACACTTATAGTGAATCCTCATGTAAACTATGTACTTTGATGCTTCAGTGTGGGCTTCTTTTCTTTCTTTCTTTCTTTCTTTCTTTCTTTCTTTCTTTCTTTCTTTCTTTCTTTCTTTCTTTCTCTCTTTCTCTCTTTCTCTCTTTCTCTCTTTCTCTCTTTCTCTCTTTCTCTCTTTCTCTTTCTCTCTCTCTTTTTGAGACACGGTCTCCCTATACAATTCAGGCTTACCATTAGCTCACTTTGTAGCCCAGGCTGGCCTCAAACTCACAGCGATCCTCCTGGCTCAGCTTCCTGAGTGCTAGGATTACAGGTGTGCACTATCACACCCAGCCATGTGGGCTTATTGACCATAATAAAAGTACCACTCCAGCATGATATGCTGCTAGTGGAGGAGTTCAGGTGCATATGTAGATCAGGAGATGTAAGGAAATTTCTGTACCTTCCACTGAATTTTGCTGGGAATCTAAATGTGCTCTATAAAATTACCTTGGTAAAAATAGATATAACATAGGGATGTTATCTCTAGCTCTATTTTTTTCTGATAAAGCTATAGGAAAACCCTATCACATGTTTCTCAGAGCCTGGTGAAATAATTCTTGTGACCTTTCAGGAAGACAGTGATTGTATCTCACATACTTAATCTCTTGTCACTCAGTTGTCTCAGATTTGACCCTCCATCATTTTTAGAATGACTTCAGTTGTGCGAGGGTGGAATATCACCCGATTTTTTGCAATAGTTTTTATCACCCTGTTGTACACAGATGGGGTAAAGAAAGCTCCTGGCTCTGGAACAAACATATTAAGGTCTAAGAAAAAATTATAGCTATTTCACTTTTGAGTGACTAAGGGATACCAGTATTAAGGCACAGAGATGATTTCTGCTTCCTGTGTGCTCTTGCCCATACTACGCGAACAACAGATAATTCCCAGAGATACAGATCTGCTGCACAACCCCTGGCATTCAGTCAGGCTTCAGCTTCAGGCCCTGGCCTCCCTCAGGTGGTTTACACCAGATTCCATTCAGATGCTTACTGAGTTCAGAAGAAAGAGGTCTTTCTTCATGTGTTCCAGTAGCAGGGAGATTTTCCATCCTTCATAAGCCATTCAGGACTAAAATAAAGTTCTCACTATCCAGATTTTTTAAGGGAATGGTCTGTCTATCAAACCGCTGGTCAAATGGGAATTCAAGTGAAGCTCTTGTGTACTGTAAACTCTCAAGTCTAGGCCACCACTGACTGATTCCACTGCCCATAACTTTGAGGGTCACATCATTGTTCTAGTAGGAATTCTAATTCACCAAAACCCTTGTATTCGTTTATTATTCATAGTCTGCATGGTTACAATAGTAATGGGTTTATGGAAAAGTAGCAGATATCACAGAGGATTCCCCTGAAGGCCCTCACATCATTTCACATCATTTCCCCTGTGATTAAACTCTTATACTGATATGATAACTTTAGTACAAGTAGTGAGATTGCATCGACCCATTGCTACTAACTGAAGGGCATACTTTCACCACATTCCCTTAGCTTCTTCTCTTTGTGCCCCAGGATCCCACCTTGAACACCACACTACATCTTGTTGCTGTGTCTCCATAGACTCACCTTGATTATGATCGTTTCTCACTCTTTCATGACCTGGGAAGTCCTGAGGAGTACTGGCAGGGTGCTTTTCTATTGGAGTACTGCTAGAAGTTCCATGATTAATTGAGGTTATGAGTTTGGAAAAGCAGAGCCACAGAGGTAGGTAAAGTGCCATTTTTATCATCTTATCAAGGAAGCTTCTATTCCTTGTTTAACTTCTAATTTTTCCACCCAATCTCATTCCAATCATGTCTTCTCACATTCTGATCTTTACATAAGAGCAAAATGTACTTTTTTCTTTAAATCAAAAAAAAAAAATGTTCTCGTTAGCTCCTGGCCCTGCTCCCAAAAAAACTCCAATACTGTTCGGATAAAGTATTAAAACTTAATCACAGTTTGCAGTGCCTTGCAGTAATCTGGCTTCTGTCTATTTCTCCAGCTTTATTTGAGCTGCTCTGCTGGTTTTGTTGCTTTAACCATGCTGTTTTTAAACACAAGAGTGCAACACAACCAAGATAGTTCTTGCCCGAGAGCAGCAGACGGAGTCGCTGACACTACCTAGTCTGCAGTCAACCTCCCAATAAGTAGAAACCTACAAAGGATGACAAATGTCAGAAGCTGTGAAGCAGAAATAATGACTGGACAAACATGCTGTGAATATCTGTTGGTCACTTACTTTCTAACCATTGCATCCTGGTTTGTCTTTTAGTCTCTCTAAAATTTTGGGTGTTCTTATCTACTGGTTGTCCATATGCTTTAGAAATTTCTGGACTTCTCAAAGTAGACGAAAACAAATTGCTCCTATTTTGATTAAAATTATACCATATTTATAAATAATTTGGAAATAGTTGACATCTTTATTGTGTTTACAAGAATGTTGTCTATTTATTCTATTAAAAAATTAGTCTTGATGTGTCAGGTTTACTCATTGTTTTAAAACCTTGCAGTATTTAATTTTTACTTTCTCATACCTTTCTTAGATTTGTGTTTATTTCTTGAAGTGAATAAATTGTTAATACTAATTCTTATATATTTATAATAAAAACGTTTTTATGGGATATATTTGCCTCTAAATGCAGCTTGATAATCTTCCTTAAATTTACTTACAGATTTTCAAAAATATAATTTTTAAAACAATCTGTATAAGTTTTGCTACCTCTTCACCCAAATTTATTTAAAGGAAAAGCCTTTTAAATGTAGTATGAACTATCTTTATGTCAAGAAATGCTCCTGTATAATATCTGATCAGCAAAACATTTTCAGGAATTCCTAAGGGCTTGCAAATGTTTGAAAAGTACTCTTGCTAAGAGGCAAAGCTCAATTTTTCTTTTTTAAAATAATCTTAATCATCAATAATATCCACATACTGTATTTTTTTCACTTGTTGGTACTCTTTGTTTTTTTCAGTGTTAGAACAGCTGTGCTTTAAGTTCTATTCCCTAACAATCATCTTTTTGTTGCTATTTTCTTTTTATAACTGCTATTTCTTTGCATACATGTATTTAATAGTGAGTAGGAAGAGGATTATAGTTTATAGTTTTATGATTATTCAGAGACATCCTCACATCTACTGTTTTCTAAAAACATTTATAAAAGTCAAATAACTTATTTCTCAGAGTTTTAAAACCTTTACCTTATTCTGGGATGATCTTATTTTTTTGAAGTTTTGTCATGATTTTATCTAACAGAAAAAAGTGATTGCTGTTTTCACATAATAGTATCTTGGTAATGGTTTTATTAGAATGTCTGTAAGAGACAAGAAAATTAGTCTATAATTA
The DNA here is from genome assembly GCA_004027595.1 of Dinomys branickii. Classification (NCBI taxonomy): domain Eukaryota; kingdom Metazoa; phylum Chordata; class Mammalia; order Rodentia; family Dinomyidae; genus Dinomys; species Dinomys branickii. Next base: position 27,782 of record PVLD010021937.1, read on the forward strand.
AAAAACAATTTAAATGATGTTTAAGGAGGCTGTAAACAGTCACTTTTAAATTGACATTTTCGTAAATGTTGATACTATTCTCTCTCAAATGGGAAAATAATCAAAATTCTTTCACACTCTGCCTAGATTATATAAAGCTTGCATACTAACTCTCAAAAGATCATTTATTTCTATGAAGAAACAGAGAACAAGTCAAGGAGTGGAGATCACCATGCCGCCATGCCTTTGTATTGTCTCATGCCTGCTTTAACCGACCACTGTGCCCTGAGGTATAAATGTTAAAGAAACATATAATTCAGAATAGAATAAAAGCCAGAGTCTCATCAGTTAATCTGTACTAATGCATAGCATATGCTGGGTATGTACTCTTGGGTACTCCTGGGCTCTGGTAACAGGGGCCTCATGAGGGTAGTAAATGTCAGAAGGAAGGTCCGCAGACACGAGTCCGGCAAGTAGAATTGGTACTATGTGAGCTTCATGTGTCTGATAAAAGTTGTGGTCATATAGGGTAAAACTCTATTTCTCTTCAGTTATTTCCCACTTTATAAAAAACATATTAGATATTGACCAGCAAGTTGTATGGGCTCAAATACCTTAGGCTTTAATGCAAATGAAAAGTGAGGATCAAGGGAATTTTCTAATAATACTCTTTAATCAGCAATGCGATTCCATAGAGGTAGTAGGGTTTCTGGAACTGTGTGTAGAAAACGTAGGAAACAGAAAGTTTCCTTCATCACGAAGGGGGTTTTAGACACTAGACTATAGCATTGGAAAAGATTGTCCATATTTCTAAGATAGAGTCCCAAGAAAAGCTTTCTAAGTGTCATCAAACACTGAATGCCAGTGTAATTTCTGTTACAAATTGAAGCAGAAATAAATCCTCCTTGGGAGGGGGCAAAGCAAATGAATTAAGAAACTTATATCATCAAAAATGAAGATTGAACGTCAAGCCCTTGAGCTAATGTTGGACACCATTATGTATGTGTATGCAAATTACATGCAAAATAACAAGGAGACTACATGCACTATAATATTCTTTGACTAGTCAAGGAGAATGAAATAAGACGAGCAATCTTTGTGTAAGTTTAGAATCAAACAAGCAAACAAACGAAAGGCTTATTCTGTAAATGTTCTGAGAGTCTATATACCAACAGGGTGAATTTCACAAAGAAAACTTAATTTGAATGCCAATCATAGTGGAACATTTTAACTTTCATCATGTATCATTTACCTAGCAAAATAGTATCTATGATTTGTTTCAAATTAATGAATGACTTACTTTAAACGAAAATATCCTTCAATTTACTTACTTCATATTTACCCAACTAGCTTTATTTCAGGTGAAATTATCCATAATGACTTCCAAATAATTTTCTCTTTTTCACACAGTGTGACATTTTGGTTCCTATGGTGTTTAGACAAGAGTTAAGGCCACTAGAAACATCACCAAAATGCCACTTGTCTGCTGTCAAGAGATATGATGGCTTTGTTCTGTTCTGCTTTGTTTCTTCATTACAACAAACAAGCGGAACAAATGTTAACTGTCTTAATGATCAGTATGCATCACTACGTAATTGAAGCAAAAAAATGGAAGTAACTCTGGAAATGGTAGAAGCAATCAAATGAACCATGCTTAAATCCAATTCAAAAGCTGATTCCTTTGGAGTTCAAGTACTTTTTCTTCTGTGTAAAATTTTTCCACTCACATCTGTCTAAGGAAGGTAATTCCTAGTGTCTTTTCCTTCTCCATTCTATGGAGCTACCTACAATACTCTGGAGAAGTCTATATTTGCAATTGCTATTTCCTTAGAGGTATTTATGCAGCAATTCTTTCTGCTTTTCCCTGGCTAAGATCCAAATGAGAGGCAGTTCTTGTATACCAATATCTTTTCTCCCCCTCTCCTCCATAAAGAGAAAATGAAGATTTTATCTGAATTCATTTATCCATAAAATAATAACTACATTGTCTTTCCTCCTACAAAGTACCTACATATAGTTACCTAAATACAAACAATACATAGAGAAGTGAAAATATGTATACAACCACCATTTCTGATCCATATTTTTTCTTCTTGCTGGCTGGGATGTAGATTTCACAGCAGGATCTGAAACTTGGGAAGAACCTACTTTCCTGAGGATGTTGACGCTGGTCTATCAGCTGTTAGTTAAGGGGAAAATTCCTGAAGGAATCATTCTATATGTTTGCTAGGGCTGCCTACCAAAGTACCTCAGACTGGGTGGCTTCAGCAAGGGGAATTTATTTACTTATTCATCTGTTTATTTATTTATTTTCTTATGGTTTAGAAGGCTATAAATCTGAGACTAAGGGTAACTTTTTTCCTAAGGTCTCTCTCCTTGATTCATAGAGGACTGTGTTTTCTGTCTTCACATAGTCTTTCCTCTGTGAATGTGGTTGTTTAAATTCCTTATTCTTATAAGAAAGCCATTATTGGATTAGGACCTTCACCTATGACCTAAGTTTGCCTTAAGACCTTCTTAAAGGCCCCTAAAGACTTGACTGCCAGTCTGTAGGGCTACTGTGAGTTGTAGAAAGTTTCGGAAGCAGT
>PVLD010021938.1:0-30359 GCA_004027595.1 Dinomys branickii
AGCGCGAGGGACTGCGGAGAACCGTCCCCCGGTGGTTTGATTCCGGTCAGCACCTTGCTCTCAGGAGGCTGGAGCAGCGGCATCGGGGCAGGACAGAACTGAAGGGGTTGTTTCTCCCCGGCACTTCCTCTCCCTCGTAAGCCTTCCTAACGCTAAAGCAGCCTGACGACAGGGACTATCGCAACTTGCTCCTGTTTCCTCTCCCCACTCAGCCACTGAAGGCCTCGGATTCGCCTCGTGGGGGAGAGAGATTGAGGGAAGGGGATCAGGAAGTTGCTAGGAGTTTGAGTAAATTTCCTAGTCCCTCTTTCACTCGATTCCCAGGGCTTTCTGTCCCTTTCTTTTCCAAAAATAATTTGTATCTTGCCTTCATGACTCTTCTGCAGAACTTATCAGTTATTTCACCTGACTTCAGAACTTCAGAGAAGAGCAACAGGAGAAATAAACAGAGCTGCGGGCCCTCCTGTGCACAAGCACGCAGGGAAGCCGGCAGCTGTGGGCTGGCAGGGGCTGTCGGGAGCCGGGGGGGTTTGTGGGAGGAGGGCGAGAGACTACATGAAACCCTTGTGTGGCTGAAAGAGGAACCCAGACACAGGCTGGTCTTCCCCTTTATCCTACCCAGCTTGCATCACAGGTCAGTCTCATTTGTAATTCAGTTCTTCCGAGGGGTCAGCAGTTCCAGGTTCCCTTGAGCTAGGCCCCCAGTCAGATGACCACGCCAGTCCCACCCAGCCAAGGTAGTGTCTGACCTCACGCTGGGCAGGGCATGGTAGATGTGGGGTGGAAACGTCAAATAACAAAACGCAGCAGCTCCGTTCCTCCTACCCCTTTTTTTTGCAGTACGGGTATGGAACCCAGGTCCTCGCCATGCTCGGTAACTGCTTTACCACTGAGCTCTGGCCCCTGCCCAGGGCAGCTCAATCCCAACAGACCGCTACGGGTGAGAGGCCAGTGCCAGCCCGGAAGATTTTCATCCCACACATCCTCTGCAGGGCTGGGGTAAATTTCACTTCCCTTATGGCAAGGACGGGTGGCCTTGGTCTCCACACCCCTAGAACTGGAGTTGTGCAGCTGAAATTTCACCCTCGGACGGAAAACATGGAGTGGGACATATGAGAAAATCTGCTCTTCCCCAGCGCCTCACAATTCAAACGCCTGTGCGCGTCTCCGTCCCTTGGCCACAAGGCCTGAGGGCGGCAGTGTGCGCTCTCAGCCCAGGTCAAATTCCTTGTTACTGCTATAGGGGGCACCTTCTCCTCAAAGCCGGGTGGGGGTTCAGTAAGGAAAGTAGACAGGGGCAGGAGAGCAGAGGGTGAGGACAGCAAGAGAGTTTGTTTGTTTTCTGGTTTTTTTTTTTTTGATTGAGGTAAATAAAAAAGTTTTATCCTGCAACAACACTTGGAGATAAGTCTGTCTGCCCCCCAAGTTCGGGCCCTGCGCCTTTCCTCACATCAAGCTCTTCCGGTACTGGCTGTGCGGGGTGGTCTGTCTGAGGCGAGAGTCCGGGGTCTGCAGGCCCATCTGTCTGTACAGGTCCCTCAGCTCCCTGACTTCCTGCAGCACCCGTTTCGCCTGGCTCCAGCTCGACGACGCCTCCCCCAGCAACCGCTCTGTCTCCAGCAGCAGCTGCTCTGACTCAGAACCAGGCGGAGGCCGTGGGGGGTCCTTGGCCTTTCGCTGGCCGTCTCCCAGTCCCTGAACCTCTGCCAGCAGCTCCTGAGTCTTCTCCAGCTTCCTTGCTACCAGGTCCTGGATGCGGGCCAGCTGCCCTGGCAGGGGCGGGGTAGCAGCCGGAGACCCCTCGGCCTGTGGACGGAGGACGCGGGCAGGGGCTGGGTCCCGCTGAGACAGGATCTCCTCCAGGGAGGCACACCGGCCTTTCTCTGTGGGTGTCAACTTCTTGGGGGCCTGAGGGGTGTAGGTGGCCCCCTTGTCTGGTTTTTCCCAAGGTCGAGAAAGGCTGCTGGCCCGGTCTGAGGAGGGCTGGATGTGGTCTGAGTCCGCTCTCCGCCGGCTTCCTGCCAGCTGGGCCACAGACTTGTCTAGGTCCACCCGAAAGCTCTCAGCGCAAGAGGCCGACTCCTCAGGGGAAGGGTCTTCCTCTTGGATCAGGTCCAAGGTCAGCATCCCGTCCGAGGTAGAGGTGGAAGCCTGGGAAGGTCAGGGTGAGAAAGGAAGGGTGAACTCACCCGCAGAGGCTGCACGAACAGTGGCCTGAAGTCAGGGCCATGTTCGCTGCCTGCTCAGTCTGTCTTCTCTTTTTTTTTGTCTTTTCTAGACAGGGTCTCACTGTGCAGTTCAGGCTGGCCGTGAGCTCACTTTGTAGCCCAGGCTGGCCTCAACTCACAGTGATCCTCCTGCCTCAGCCTCCTGAGTGCTGGGATTCTGGCTTAGTCTGCCTTCTCTAAATCTGCACCCTTGACTGAGCCCTTCTACGTTGTTTACTATTTTTTATTCCATTGATGATGCTGACTTAAATCTCCCTCTTTCTTCTTTTTTTCTGAGACAGCGTTTGGCTGTGCAGTTCAGGCTGGCTTTGAACTCCCTCCTGCCTCAGCCTCCCGAGTGCTGGGATTACAGGGCTGCACCACCACACCTGGCCTCTTGTCCTCCTCTCCTTCCATTTTTCTATAATTTAAAGTTTCCTCCTGCCTGTTTCTCTTAACATCCCCCACACCACCTGTGTCCTGAGGAGTGTCTACATCCTGTGTGGGGAACAACATCTCCTGTCAGCCCCGGCCCTCTTGCTCCACACAGCCACCGCCTCTGCATCTGCTTCCTTGGCCCCACCTGCCACATGGAAGTCTGCACTCCTTGCACTCTTCTGCACCTAGCCTCTGACTTCCAGGACAGCCTGATTCAGTGGTGGCAAATGTATGGCACCCTGTTTGTCATCACTGGAAACTCAAAAAGGCTCACCATCATGCATTTGGGGGGGTGTACCAGGAATTGAACTCAGGACCTCATGCTTGCCAGGCAGGTGCTGTGGCGCTGAGCTAAACCCACAGCCCCCGACTGCTTGAATTTGGAAAGGGGCCTTATCGCTTTGTACGCAGTTACATGCTTTCATCATCCCTCACAGCAACCCTCCCCAGCAGGCATGCGCACTGCCTCATTTTCCAGTCGTGAAGCCTCAGGAAGCACAGCTAACCCTGAAGCTAGGCCCCAGCTCAGACTCCATCCAACCCCAAAGCCTGTTTCCGCTGCACCTCAGGGCCTCTCCTGAGAGCTCAGGTGGGCCCAGGCTGACTGTGTCCTCCTCCCTCCGCCGCCCACCGGGACAGTGTTTTCTCTGTCTTACACAGATTCAGCTCTTCACTCACCCTGGGACGGAGCACTTTCCCCACTAAAACTACTGACCCAGTGATGTGCGAGCTCACGCTAGTGCTGAACAAGTATTTCTGATTTAGAGAAATATGATCAAATGGGGATGCTGAGTGGAGGCAGCCTCCTCAGCCTCTGATTTCAGTCTCAAAAGGCCCCTGCAAAGGCCACTCCTCAGGACGGACCCGGGCTCGGCGCTTGCCAGTGTTTACTTTCTTGTAGGCCTACATACCACAGCCATGAGGTGTCCCCGAGTTGGGGGGCGGCGGGAGTGCTGGATTTTTGCCCTGTCTCTTGTGGGGTGTGCGAGGTAGCTGTCCTCCTCGACGGTGACCTGAAGAGACACAGTGATACATCATGGCGCCGTGGAGGATTCTGCCCCGACTCAGCATCCTCCCAAGGGCACCGCACTTGCTGCTTCTGCATGAGCCCACAGGAGGAGACTTCCTGGACACAAAGGACCAGGGGCTGGCCTGTGGGTCAGGAGGCAGGGGAGGGGGATGGCAGAAGCAGAAGAGGGCTTTCAAATGGGGGGAAGGAGCGGCCCTGAGGGGGACAAACGATGGGGCCCCCACGAAAGTCCTCCCTTTGTGGAGCTGCAGTCATTTCCTTTGCCCACTGCCCCTCTCCCCACAACGAGCCCTCTGACCTCATCCAAGATGCGGTTCTTGGCTCGGGTGATGGCGGCGTTGAGGGCGTTGATCCATGACTCCTTCTCTTCTGGACTCACTGCCAAGAAGACCAGGTTGGGTGCCTGTGAGGGGAAGATTCTCGTTTCAGCCAGGGTTTTAGAGTTGGTGCCTCACCTTGATAGTGAAGAAATAAGAAATTATAATCTCATCCACTTAGGCCCAGCTCCTGGAAGGAGACAGACTCTGCTTCTGGAGTCATCCACAACTGAAGGGAACTCAGCCTCTACTTCTGCAAAATGCCATAGCTCAGAGGTTGCTTTAGAAATGACCAAGGAAGAGATAAGGGTATTGGAAATTAATACTGGAGGCACTAGAGGTAATTAGAGGAGGTTTGATAAAGCACAAGTATTAAAGAGCTTTCCATGTTTGAGGAAACAGGAAGTGACAGAAACGGCTTCCCCAGGTTTCCTCAGACAAAAGCAGTCAGACTTGGAACCTCAATCACCCGTCAGGGCACAGGGAGTACTGACCTCCTCCCAAGAGATACACTGTGCACACGAGGTGTGTGTGTGCTTGAGAGAGGGACAGAGAGACAGACAGACAGACAGAGAGAAAGAGAGACTGGGAAGGAGAAAAGAGACAGAGTGAAAGCCTGGCTTACTTGCAGGGAAGGAAATGGTCACCCTATTCATTGGTTAAACAACAGAAGCCAGCAGGACAGCAAGCAATTTGGGGCCACTGAGTCAAGACTGCTGAGGGAAGAACCTGGTTGGGGAAGGCTTCTCTTGGCCCAACTGCTGTATTCCTGTGGCCTAGGTGGCAGGAGAAACCTACCGTGTTACCCGGCTGTTTGGAGTGGGCGAGAGTAAACTTGCTATGATTTTTCTTGCTTCTGCTCTTGGATTTCCGGAGCTCTTCACACTTCTCATAGTCACTCAGGTCAAACACTTCCTGAGCGTTTTTCTCATCTTTTACCTAGGGGAGATTTAGGGGTGAGGTAAAGAGGATAAAATTAGTTAGCTCCTCTCCCCAAAGCTACAGGCTAAAATGGGAGTGGTAGCCTGTAATCCCAGCACCTGGGAGGCTGAGGCAGGAGGATCACTGTGAGTTCGAGGCCAGTCTGGGCTACAAAGTGAGCCCAAGGCAAGCCTGAGCTGCACAGAGAGACCCTGTCTCAAAAAGACAAAATGTCAGTCTGAAACATTCTCTGGAACCAGCAGCAACCTGAAGGAAGGGAAAGATGACAGGAAAGGGCCATCCTGCCCAAAGCCTACAGAGGATGGAGAAGGCGGTGTGGAACTAGGGTGGCCTCTTCATCCCAAGTCCTGGTGGGGGTGTTTCAACCCGTGCCCAGCTCTCCTCAACTGACCCATTATCTCCAGAGTTTCTCTCTGTCCATGGCCGCTGCTCTGCTCCCAAGGAACACAACTTATAAGTCCTGCTCACACCCTTCAAAGCACACAGTGAGCAGGGAAATCCAATTATCCCCCACTAAGGAAGACCTGGTGATCTCAATGAAGCTGGTCAGTCTGGAGGGGATGAAAGGCTGTCTCTGGCTTCGCTTGTACTGTTCATGTGGTAACTTCTTGCCCCCTCTCTGGACCTACCTCTGATGCCAGAATAGTATTTACTACTATAAAGACTCATCCGGACAGAGGCCAGCACTTATCTGGTTAAAACTAACCAAATATGTACAAGCAGCCTCAGGCCTTCCTTGGGAGACAACTGCCCTCCTTTTCTGGTACTGTTTCTCAAGGGAGCCCTGACTTCCTGAGCCCTGGCACAGGTCGCATGCGTGTGCCCTCTCATCTTTTCTGCAGGGTCTCACCAACCTTCAAGTGGGGAAGCAGCTCTCCCTTCCATTCCCTGGCCCATGTAAAGTTCTGTATCTGCCCAGCCTTCTCAGGTGGCTGAGGACAGCAGGACAGATGGTCATGGCTTCCTTAAAGTGACCGACAGCCCATCCATCTACCTCTGTCGTCTGCTTAGGGAAGGCTCGGTTCTGGGGCTTCAGACGGAGAAGCAAGCAGAGGTTCTGAAGGATCCCAGATGCAAGGTGCTTCAAGGGGCACTGGGAAAAGTTTCCAGAAACCGAGAGCCAGGACGCAGGCCGGGGCATGGTCCCTCCTCTCGCCTCCTCCCCCAGTTAGACTATCAGCAGCGGCCAGAAGCCTGGGAGAGGAAAGTGCTGGGCGTGTGTGTGTAGCCAGGGGAAGACAGGAACTTGTTGCATTTTCCTGAGGGAAAACACAGATGGGAAGGGAGTTGCTCTGACTGGGACTTGGGCTGATAGGGAGCTCTGGGAGGCGCACACCGACCGAGAGTAACCCTCCATAGGGCAGGGGTAGAAGATGGGGGGAGGAAAGCTCTACTGCCCAGGAAAGATGGACTCCTGGGGCACCGTGCTCTCCTCTGCATGTGTCCCCACAGTGTAACTCAAAGTCTTACTTATAATACTCAGCTCCCAAGTTCCCCTTCCTTCCCTTGATTCTTCATCCATGGCCCAGAGGTTTCTTCCTGTGTTTGGAAAGAGTTGCCCTGAACCCAGCTTCCTCTACCACGAGGTCTCCTGGCATCCAGCTTCTGGGGCCATCCATCAGCCCTTGGGAGAAGGTGCCACAGCCCTCTCTGAAAAAGGGTGGCTGTGGCCTAGACATAAGGAAAATGTTTCACAATAGACCCAGAAGGAAGACGTTCTACAGTAGAGGTAATTGTAGGCGATCCTGCCATTCCAAGCAGAAGTGACAAGGACTAGACTGGTGCACACTGCAGGGAGGCTCTGTTTGCAGTAACATGTAAATCACAAATATTATACTATTCTTTTAAAAACCAATCTATTGGAGCTTTTGGGCAGTGGGCAGAATAAAACCTGCAGTCCTCCGTCAGAGTCACCTGGAAGTTAGGCCCGCTATGGCACAAATACTGGCTCTGAGCGACAGGAACTCAATATGCTGTTCCCTCTTTTCCTGTGCCCTTCCTGGCAGGGGGCGGGGCCCCAGGACAAGTCAGATGCTCCCGACTCACAGGTCACCTGTGAGGTCAGGCTACCCCTCCCTGGCTTGGGATGGCTTCCTCCACACAGGAGCACAAGCAGGTTCTTCTGTCCCCCAGACTCTGCCCTTTGGATAAATACAAACAAGAAAAAGAGTCCTGTTTCTCCCACCCTTTCACTGCTCTCTAGCTTCCTCTTTGACGGCTAGGAAACTCTCCTGCACTGCACACTGTGTTTCTGGCCATTACAAAGTTCAGGAGGCAGAAAGCACACTTTGGCACTCGTTTTTTTCTTTCTTTCTTTCCTTTTAAAAAAAAATACAAAGCCAGAAAACTGTGATGAGAACTTTCTGCAGGATTTGTCACTGAACGGAGGCGGCCCTCACCACCTCATCCTTCGGCCTTCCCTCAGTCTCGCCTGAGGCCCTCCCTCAGCTGCTCCTGAGGCACCGCCAGGGGGAGACACCTGCAAGGGGATCCCGAGCCCTCGTTCTCCCCTCACTGCCTGGGCTGTGCTGTTTGAGACGAGTACGTTCTCTTGGGCTGCGTATCTGCTTCAATACCATAAAAGGAATTATTTACCTAAGTATAATCTACGGAACAGCAGTGTCTACTGCAGAAAGCAGAAGTGGTTAGCACGCTGGCAGGACTTCCCAGCTGGCCCTGGGTGAGGGAACACAAAGGGAGGGGAGGCCATCCGAGGGGGTCACAGGACCGCCCAGCAAGGCGGCACAGTCCCTCCCGAAGGAGAATTCCAGTTCTCACCCACTACCTGTTACTGACGGCAGGAGTTAGGGAGCAAGGGGAGAGGAACCTCAACTCAAAGATCTGTGCTCAGATTCTGATCCAAATGGCCTGTGATTTTCACGTGTAACTACAGAGCTAAAGCTATGCAGAGACATGAGGGCTTCTAATTTTGTTTCTCTCCTCTCTGATATAAATATGGGTGGGTGGGAAGAAGTCAGAACAGGGGCACCTTATCTTTTTACTTTTTTAAGTGCAGTGGAACAGAACGCATACTGGTTAGGGACACTGGCTTTCACAAAGGTAACTGTTTGGCACTCATAGATATGCTACCCAAGGTCTCGAGGCTGACCCCCGGCTGTGCTTCCTCTGATCAGAGCGGCTGTGCTACAGATAGGACCAGCATAGGCCCCGCCACAGATAGGGAGAGGCTGGCGGGCTGCGGTGGGGAGGCGGGAGAGGATGAGAGAAGAGCTGAACAGCTGTTTTAGCAGCAAAAACAAAGGACAAAAATCCTGTATTTCAGGATGCCAGGACAGGGTAGGAGGCAGCGGGGGATACTGGGACTTCTGGGGCATGTTGGGAGATGACTATCATTGTCACAGAGGTATTTGCAAAGAAAAAACATGAAATCAGAAGCAAACTCAACTTCTCTATCTTGCTCAGGTGCTCTCACGGGAGAGGCACTTTGCCACGCGGAGTGGGATGGGGCAGAGACTCAAACTTGACTTAGGGAGACCGCTGTGGACGCGCCCCAGGCAGAGCGGGGCGGCGGAGCCAAGGGGCGCCTACCTCCTTCTCGGAGATGCACAGCTGGTCCCCTCGCAGCACCACATAGCGGTTTTTCCAAATCTCCCTGAAAATTCCCTTTCCGCAGAATTTCCGGACCCAGCCGACCTTCTCAGGCGGTGCGGACTGATGACTGCCATCCTGAGGCCCCTGTCCCGGGGGCGAGACAAGAAGCGGGCGGTGAGGCGGCTACAGCTCGTTCCTCCCCGCGACCCCCGCGGCGCCCCCGTCGCCTCCGAAGGCTGCAGCGGGAGCCGGGGTCGCCCCGCTCGGAGGCGGTTCGCGCTCGCAGCAACTCTGCCGCCCGCCCTGCGCGCCCCCCGCTCCCGGCCGAGGGCGGCAGCGGCGAGGCGGGCGGGGGCGGCCGGGCCCAGCATCTCGGGGCGGACGGCGCTTCCTCTGCTCGGGTTTCTCTCTCATTGTCTCCCGGCCGCCGCCGCAGAGCCGGGCGGAGGAGGGCGCGGGCGGGCGCAGCCGGCAAGTTGGAGCCTCCGGTGCGAGTAAACAAACAAAGCCCCGGGCGGACGCCCGCCGGGCCGAGGTGGCGCGGGCCGCGCGGCCGCGGGGCTCCGACGGGGCCGGGGTCGCGGGCAGCGGGCGGCGCGGGCGCACTCACCCTCCTGGCGGGGTTGTTCTTCTTCATGGCTCCGGCGGGCGCGGGCGCACGGGCGGCCCCGCGTGGGGCCGAGGCCGCGTCGGGGCTCTTCCCCGCGGGAGGGTGGCGGAGATGCCCCGGCGCCACCGCTCCGCCTCCCTCCGCCCGCGCCCGCGCCCGCGCTCCCCTCCGCGGCTCGGGTTACAGCGAGGCCGCCTCCCTCGCACTCGCGCCCGCGCCCGCACACGCGCGCCGCTCGCGCCCCCGCCCCCGCCCCGCCAGCCCGGCGCCCACGCGGCCCGGCCCCGCGCGCCCCCGCCGCCCGCCCGGGCTCCGCGGCTCCATCGCCGGCCGCTGACGTCGCGGGCCCCGGGGGAACAGGCCGAATCGCGGAGCCGCCGCCAGGGTGCCCCCACACCCGCCTTTGTTTCCGACCCGCGCCAGGCTGCGACCCCGACCCCGACCTCGACGGCCCGGGAGAGGCGGGGCGGAGCCGGACCCGCCGAGACGCCCAGCGGAGCCAGCTGAACGGATAACCGGGAGGCACAGCGATTGGGGAGGACTGGAGATAACCCAGATCGAGACCTCCCTCCCAAACCCAAAACAAAAACGGGAGCGCGAGCCAGGAGGGCGCTGCAAGCTCACGACCCCCGCCAGGGTGGTGGTGGGGTCTGGGCGGGTCAAATGCTGGGGAAAAGTTTTATGCTTCCAAGAATGGTGTTGGGGATAGAGTGGGAGAGAAGTTACTGTTCACAGGTCTTCCAGTTTGCAAAGCCTCAGGCCTTACTTGAACAGCACAAGAATAACCCTGAGTATTAGGTGGATCTAAGGATCTCCAGTTCACTGGGAGACAAGCGAGACTCATAAGGGCTGAGGGATTTGCAGATGCACCCTTTTCTTGTGAGGGCTGGCAGGCGAACTCGGTCTCCAAAGCCATGATTCATTAGACCAGCAGTGAAATGAAATCAAAGCTGCAGGTGAGGCTTAAACTTCCCAAGCATCCTCTGTGGCTGCCCTTGCCCAGTACACATCCCATCCTGTGTGCATACCAGAGTCCAGGGGATGGAAGAGCTCAGTGCCCAGAGCGCGCCCTCCCTGGGGAGCCTCTGCAGACCCCTCCCGTCCAGACCTGCTGCACAGCCTGCCGGACACAGCTCAGTAACCTCCTGGCTTCCTTTTTTTTTTTTTTTTTTCGACTTTCAGTATATATGTGACGTGAAGAAGTCAGGAAGCCCTCGCGGAGTAATGGGTTCACTGCCCCTCAGTGGAAACGGTCAAATCACTGAATTTCCTTAAGACCCCGTCCTCTGCATAAGGTGAGGGATGAACTTCATTTCCATCAAGGAAAGTCAGGGCAGCATATAAAATGATCTGGGAAAATCCCTTGATGATAAAAGTATTGTCCTGTAGAGCTAATTATGAGATAATAATAAATAAACACATTGCCTGGCCAGGTGTGCTGGCACACGTCTGTAATCCCAGGGCTAGAGGCTGAAAGTTCAAGGCCAGCCTGTACTACAAAGCAAGGTCTGTCTCAAAAACCAAACCAAAACAACCCCAAAACACATTGCCTGACTTACTGTAGGTGCCCGATAACCACAAAATGAATAGAAGCCCCAGTTACAGAGGAGCAGGAGAAAAGGAAAACCCCTTTTTTTCTGGAGCTGTCCCAAGTGGAAGTGTTGGCTAGGCTTGCAGTTTGGAGGGAGGAGGGTGTGTTGGCTTTTTCTGGTTTCTGTTATTCTGGGGGGGTCTCTTCCCAGACCCACCTTCCTAATCCAGTAATATTCCACTAACCACCCTAATTAATTCCTCTATTTCAGACTAACAAAGAACTATATCCTTTGAAAATACTCTGTCATTTCTTTAAATCTTTAGTGCCACCTTGTGAAGCATATAGAAAAAGTATTAATATTCCCACTTGGGAAATGTGGAGACAAGGCAAACTTACTGGTTTAGTGGATTAGAATCGGGATTCCTATTGACCCTTTAACTTCGTATGCACACGCAGACACACACACACACACAGCACATTTCCCAGACCATCATCTCTGTTCTTTCCCATCATGTCTTTTTCTTACCCTCTTGTTTAAAAGGTCATGAAAAAGATGGAGAAAATCAAGGGTATTTCCATAAGTAAGGAAGCAAGGTGAGAACTGGGTCGGAACAGTTTTACATTAGTTGCTTAAATGGCTTGGGGTTGTGCCACCGTAGAGCACTTGCCCAGTATATGTGAGAGTCTCGGTTGATTCCCAGCACTGCCAAGGCAAACAAAAAAGTATAATTGAGGCAGATTTTGGCTTGGAGGAAAGAAATAACCTGTGACTTGCCCCCTCTCCTTTCCTGTAACTTTTACTTCGTTAACAGGTATTTGCGTCCCCCTATAGGCAAAGTACCGGTCCCCTTGTGCACTGCGTCACAGAGGAGCTGGAGCCTGTGAAACATCAGGCGGAAGACCCATAAAAAATAACCCTCCAAAGTAATTTTCAGATTCTAGAGCAGATGCATGTGGGCTGCTGAAGCTCCTCTGCCTGTCTGCTCCCTAAGATGTTATATAAATCTCTGGCCGGCTCACTCTCGTTCTCACTGACCTGCGCCGCAGCATGGCAGCACCACAGCGGCTTCGCCCTGTGGTCCTTGCCCCGCCTCCCTCACCGCCCCCCCTGCCTTGAGGTGCCCCCTTTGCAGGCCGCACGCTCCCCTGCCTGTGCCCAAAGCTGATTGTTCTCTGCCCGGTGAACCTCAGGGCACCTGTATTTGAATCTATGTGAGACTGTTTTCCCAGGGACTAATGCTTAAGTGAGAAATCAGAACAAGCACCTCTGGGTTTCTTTACACATTTTTCTAGCATTACCTTCCCTGTAAGCTTGACACCACCACACACCCAAACCACAAAAATAACTCTCAAGCTTCTTCTGACTTTAGTGCTGGGGTCAGTGCCCTAACTACATGCATGCATAAGATGCCCCTGCCTGTGGCTTTATATTTCAACTGAATATTCTTTAAGAAACTACTTATGGGAAAAAGAAGGAAGCCAGCAGAGGTAAAAGCTTTACTGGGCAGAGACCGTTACCCAAACAGTTAAGAAGAAATACCCTTGGCTTTTGTAAATGAGACAGAGATTTTGACTGGGGCATTTCAGCCAATGGGGAAGAGGGTCATTAAAAGCGTACAAGACCTTAATTTTGTTTTGGAGACAGGGTCTATAGTTAAGGCTGGTCTTGAACTCACTATGTAGCCCAGGCTGGCCTCAAACTTGCGGTGATTCTCCTGCCACAGCCTCCTACGTGCTGGTATTACAGGTGTGACTTTGTGACTATTGCTTGCCTCACTTTAAAGTGTTTTTTAAAGGAAAATAATGAAGGGCCGATAATAATGGAATCAGCTCTGTAAATCATATGTAAAAATAGAAGTCTCTGACTCCTAGTAAAGGTGACAAATTTTGAGTGTTGTAAAATGAGCCCTAAGGTAAGTCTCATTCTTGGATTTCTTGATATGGTTAATTGAGAGGCAAATGGAAGCAAGTGAGTAATAAAGAATAATATAAGAAAAGTCTTTTCATTCTTCTTCCAGAGTTATTTTGCCAAGAGAACTGCGAGCACATGTAATCCACTTGAAGGAGGGTGGTTTCCATTTTTTTTTAAACAATGAGTATATAATAAGCAAAATGCTGCATTTATAAAATATTGCCGCCTGAAGTACAAACTTTCTCAAAAATTTATCAATAGAATGAAGGATTAAAAACAGTTACCCAAAGGGACCCTAAAAATGGAAAATAGAAAAGTACCTGGGGGCCAGGGATGTAGCTCAGCAGCACAAGCTCCTGCCTGGCAAGCACAAGGTCCTGAGTTCGATTCTTGTTCCAAAAAAAAAAAAAAAAGAAAAGAACCTGGATCTTGGCTATAACATGGGTGGAAGTTTAAGGGCTTCACGTGAATGCGTCCATGAGGTCGGGGAGAAGTCCACAAAAGGGAGACAAAATAACCTTTCAGTTTTTCCCTCTTTCTTGAACCACTGATGAGTGTAACGGGAGGGTTGGCAAAAATCTGAACAATTTGTATTATACATGTTTCCCCAAAGTGGAGACAGGAATCATTTTATTTACTATTAGTAATCAAATTATATCGAATGATTACTCTGCATGGGGCTTCTATGCACTTCCCATGTATCTCATTTAATCCTTAAAATACTATGAGGAAAGTACTATTATTACTCCCATATTATAGATGAGGGAAGCCGATTCACAAAGAGATTAATGTTGTCAATGCCACATAAATATGACAGATTTGACCCTAGGCTGACTGTTGCTAGAGAATATCAGCATAAGAAAAGTTACAAAAAATACACATACTCTCTTCCAGGGAACCGCGGAGGGACCATGCTGTGGTGCTTTTGCTATGATGATTTGGAGACGCCTTAGTTTCCTGGCCTCCACTTTCTGTAGCCTCGGAGAAGGGCAAGAGCGGCACCAGAGTGTATGGCTGGCTCGGCCCCATTAAACCCAGTCTGGGTGGAAGCAGTGCTGCCTCATGTTTGGTGTAAAGTCATCTCAAATCTCACCCCACGAATTCCCACCCACAAACCCCAAAGGAATAAAATCGAACCTCTCAAGTCTACGCACAAAATGAATCTTTATTGTAGTCATAACATGGTTTCTCAGTGCCACAGAGAACTGCAATGTCGGGACAATGAGTGGCTTTAAGGAAACACGCTGCATGCTCAGAAGTGAGCTGTGCAGGAATGTGAAGGAAGGGGCTCAAGGGTACAGAGGACACGGAGGAGACCCCTCTTGGCTCTGATGAACCTTTTCCCTAGTAAGATCCCCACAGAACCCGTCAGCAGCTGAAGCACCTGTGCTGTAAATGTACAAAGAAACATTTACGTATGTGATAAAATGTAAGAGGGGTGGGTTGCAGGGGCTCAGACTCACGCTCAGCTCACTCCTGGGAGCCTGGTTTGTGCCAGCAGTTGGGGAGTCAGCGGGCCACCTGGAGGAGAGTTACAGCAAGCACAAGACCCTGCCAGCCCTTTGGTCACTGGTGAAGGGCTGCAGCATGGGGAGGGTGCAGGAGGTGCCATCTTTCCAGTCACCACCACGGCTCATCTTCTGCTTGCTGATCTCACTGCAACTTGAGAGCTCTCCTTGCTCCGGCTGTGCAATCCTGAAGCCAATACTTCCTCTAGGAAACTGACAAGGAGATTTACAGTTACTAAGCATCACCCAAACAGAATCTCTTGTTCAAGACATTCAGGTAGATAAAAAGATGTCACCACTGGTCTCACTGCTGGGTGTCTAAGCGACAGTCGAGCACTAAGGCCTCCAGATTGGGGTGGCCCCTTTCTGCTCTTTCCGAGGGTCCTGTGTTTTTAGACTCAACTTGGAAGATTTGTTAAGATTAATATTTTAGGCTTGAAATTTCTAGTTAGGAACCTAGGATTTTTAAGGGCCATGTTACATCAGCACCTTTTTCTCTAGAAATCGCCTGAGAACTTGCACTGAGCTTGGGGTCTCTTTCTCATCTACTCTCCAAAGTGGGTCAGGAGTAACTTTTCCAAAACACAGTTTCTATCTGTTGTATACTCCCCTTGCTTCTTTAAAAACCTTTCTTTTGCTTACAGAAAAATGTATCTAAAGTTCAAAGCCGCTTGTACTGTGTCCTCATAACTACAGTGCCGGTATTTATTTTGCCCTGAGCACTGCTTCCCGTATGTGTGCGTACACACATACACACGTTCACATAGCCCCACCACTTTGGTGTGTCTCTTATTTTCACAAAAATGAAGAAACAAAGTTGCTATATTTCCCTGAAAATAAGATCAGGTCTTATATTAATTTTTGCTCCAAAAGACATAATAGGGCTTATTTTTAGAGGGTGTCTTATTTTTATTTTCTTATGTACAACAATCTACATTTATTCCAGCACAGCCAGGTCATCCTTTGTGGAACATCACTGTAACTCTCCAAACCCCAAATTCCAGCCTGAATTTCTTGGGACTCCATTTCCTGCAGAACCACCGGCCCCAACCTCTCCTGTCCAGTCACAGAGCTCTCCTTAAACAAGCGCTTCCTGTCCATGCAGCCTGCGCACAGGGCACTGGCGACACAGCTGCCAGCGTTTCCTCCTGGGAATTCTGCACCCAAGCCACGACCTCCCGCGGGCTGGGCTGCACAACGTTGCCCCCAAGCCAAGTGTTAAACGAAGACTGATGAGGCAGGAGCAGAAGCAAAGATGATGACAGTTACTTGTGGATGATGGTTCAGACAAGTGGACAAAAATCGCAGACACCAAAATTCAGAAAACTATTTCACACGAGTGCATTAAGTACATCTATTTCAACAAACATATAAGTTATGAACATTCGTGTTCATATTCATGTTAATACATCTGTTCGCTATCAAGCACATGTTAGTCATGAGTTGCGTCTGTCCTCCGATTAGTCATTCAGCAATAAGTCTCCAGTGCACCTGTTTACATACATGTTCACCTACCATCCAAAGGTGCCCACTTAGGTATTTACACATACTTAATTATAATGTATATTATCATTTGTTTTAAGTATTAATGTGAATACTATTATTCATATTTAACTATACATTATTATTTTATGACTCAATATGTCCTTTGTGTGTTACACTAACACAGTCACACTAACATGGGTCCACCTGGCAAACAACCTTAGCTGGGGCTTATTTTCAGGGTAGGGCTTATATTATGAGCACCCTGAAAAACATGTTAGGGCTTATTTTCCGGTCCATGTTAGGACTCATATTGGGGGAATATAGAGAAGTTCAGCACCTCCAGGGTCACAAGGGCTGGTGAGTAGCATAGCTGGGGTTCGGAGCCAGGTGCTAAAGTGCGCGCCTTCACCTCTGCACAGCGCTGCCCTCCGTCAGGTTCCCGGTCACACACAGCAGCCCCTGCGCCACGTGGGCCGGCTGCTCACTGCTCCCCAAGCACGCCATGAGTCCCCGCGCCCTCATGCTTCTGCTCCGACTACACCCCGCTCCTCTCTGCTGAGATCTTGTTTATATTTTAAGGCAGGTATTAAAAGCCACGTTTCTGCAAAGCCACCTCAGACTCCCTTTGTGCCGAACCAAGGGCTCCTACCGCTGTTACCACTTATGCCCAGGCCGCTTCAGCGCTGTCTCACCGCCGCGCACTGCACACACTACTGCTGTCGAAGCTACCTGGGAGCTTGTTGGGGAGGGGGAAGTTCTGCACAGCTTGTGTCTCTAGGGGTTGGTAATGGTACCCAGGGAGGGTGCTGGGGAAGGGGCCCAGAGAGGTTATGCTGAATGAGTGAGTGAATATACCTACCCACTGGCAAGAGAAACTTCCCTGTGACACACAGGCTGTTTGGGCGGAGTTTATAGATACGCTCAGAACACAGGGTGGATGGATGACCACGTGCCTTATTATTATAACCACTGCTTCACAGCTTTAGACCTGGAAGATTCTAGGCTTGGAGGATTTAAATTTCAAACTCCTTTGCAAAAGAAAAAACAATGTAGAGTGAAAGGAGTAGAAGATAAGCCCACAGCTCCCATGGAGATAGAGCCATCCCTGGCCGGGTGTTTCGGGCAGCTGGACTGGGACCATTCAGTCAGACAACAACGCCAGGGAATGAGGTGGCGCCGCTTTCTTTCTTTCTTTTTTTTAAGAGTAGGAAAATTTATTGGAGAGAAGGAATGTGGAATAGGAATAGGTCTGGAGAGACAGGAGGGGTCTCGAATGGGCTGCCCGGGCTTTCTTGAAAGGTAAGGTAGCAGATCTTTGATCAGTGACCTCTAGTAAGGGTGGAGCACACGGGCCTCGAGGCTGTGGGATTTATCGGATGACTCTTACTTCATTTCCAACTCTGTCACAGGGCAAAGTAACTTTGCTAAAATTATACTTAAAATTCTCCTTTGTGTATCAACAAGACCCTACACCACCGGCTGCACAGAGAAAACACTACATTTGCCAAGCCTAATTTTGTTTTCAAGGGCCATTGTGCTTTGTTTAAAAAAATCTATTTGGGGACTTTGATGAGTCATTGCACAGAATGCTTAAAAATTATAGGCAATGAACACTGGTAGCCATACCCTAAATTTAGTCTCTGCTTAAATGCAAAACAAGAGAGTGATTTTTAAAAGATTTGTTTCAAGTCAGTCTTCTGTGGCATTATAATATGATTCAATTCATTTAAATTCAATGTCACTGTATTTACTGAGCCTCCACTGTGAGCTGAAACCCTGAACTAGGGTTTGAAGGAGCATTCTTCACATGGCTGCCCAAGGGCTCACCTTTAGGGACCGATGCACAGCCACTGCCCAGCGTGAAGGAGGGGTGAGAGACACCGGAAGGCGCACAGCGGGGTAACGCACTTGCTCTTCAAAGACCATGCAGTCTGCAAGGGCAACTTGCCCCACCTACCCAAGGAAGGTGGCAGAAAACAGCAGAACCCTATCTTTGCTTTAAAAAAGTCAACCTCAAAAGGTCCTGAGCCGCACAATGCAGAGACAATGTCCTTCCTGTTAGGCCTCTGGTGAGGGAATCACGCTGATGCCTAGGATGCGGGGCTTGATTACAGTATTGAAAATCTTAATTACTAGAGTGACTTAGCAGAAAACTGCGCTCCTAAACAAGGCCATCCGCTACAACAAAACTGCATGTATGCACGTGCATGTATTAAGCTGTAGCGGCGTCTTCCTCTTTCTCATACTGCTCAGTCGGTCACCGGGAGGAATGTGGGCTGACGGTGCCAAGGCACAGAGAAGGCAGGGCGGGCGCACGGCGACACCTGACAGCCACGGCTGCTCAGCTCTAGATGTCACCAGAGAGGGTTTGACTGTTTTAACGCAAGGAAAAAAATACTTGCGAAACAGGTATGTTTACCTTGATTTAAACATTACACAATACATATCGGTACTACTAAAACGTCTTGTGGTGGAGCATGATTGCCTAATGTGTAATGCCGGCACTCAGGATTGAGGCTGAGACAGGAAGATCACAGCAAGTTTGAGACCAATCGGGGCTCCACAGTGAGTTCAAGGCCAGCCTGCACTGTGTGCCCGAAAGAATGGGAAATGGATGTGATGGCACACGCCTGTAATCCCAGCACTCTGGGTGGCTGAGGAAGGACAACTGCAAGTTTGAGCCCAGCCTGGGTGGTTCAGTGACTTAGTAAGACTCTATGTCAAAATTTAAAAAGAAACATTTTTTTAAAGGGTAGAGTGCTCGGTGTAAAGGCTCCTTCTCAATAAGTAAATAAATGAATATAAATTATACACGATTTAACAGGAAAAAAAGGAACTCGTAGGAAACAGAATTTTAAAAAAAGTTTCAGGAAAATAATGAGAAAAAGCCCTGATTTATTTGCTTTAATGCAGTAGTAAGCATCTAATAACAGTTGGCTAAAGACCCTGGAGTATGGTGGTAGGTGAAAAAGGACGGTGGGAATTTTCAATAGTTTAAAGCACTGAAAACTCCCTTTCCTTCCCCTCCATCCCCACTGTTCACAACTTTCAGAGCTACGGTCCGCTTCCTGCCTCTGCTTCTTTCCAGCTCTAAGGCTGCCCTGCAAGCCCTCTTTTCACCCCGCCCCTCGGGTCCCGCTCTTCTGGGAAGCTTCTGGTACTGCCTTCCCTGGTTTCTTCTTGTCTTACACTGATTTGTAATTTGTCTACATACTGATTTTCCACGTGAGCCTAACCAGTGTGGCAGAGGGGGGCAAGTGATACATGAACACATTCTCTTTGTAGAAGTTTTATTATTTTTTGTATTTTTATGTTTTTGAGACAGGGTCTTGCTATGTAGCCCAGGCTGGCCTTTAGCTCATTACATAGCCCAGGCTGGTCTCCAACTCACACGAACTTCCGGCCTCAGCCACCTGAGTGCTGGGATTACAGGCTGCCAGGTCTGGCTTTTTGTATAAGTTTTAAACAGAAGACACGGAACTTTTCAAGTTTTCCTCAACTCTTTTCTCCATCACTTCTTCCAGAAATAACAACAACTTGATCAATAAATATTTACCAAGTGCCTACTGTGTGCTAGGTACTGTGAGAAGCTTCGAGTGCAGAAATAATGAAAGTAAACAACAAAATCCTGCCCAGACAGCCACCGAGAGGAACAAACGAACGCATTGGGATTCCTCCCTATGGAGGGATTCATATTCTAATGGAGGAGTAAGGAAGATAAACAAAA
Organism: Dinomys branickii; assembly: GCA_004027595.1. Taxonomy (NCBI): domain Eukaryota; kingdom Metazoa; phylum Chordata; class Mammalia; order Rodentia; family Dinomyidae; genus Dinomys; species Dinomys branickii. The sequence goes on from PVLD010021938.1 coordinate 19,263, forward strand.
TTAATTAGGAAGTAAAATATAATAAACTAACAGCAATGAGGGAGAAATGATCTCACTTTATAAAGAAATTGAGGCACGAAGTCAAGGTCAGGCATGGCGGGAGCGACCTGGCCTCAGTGTTTCTGAGCTGCGAAGGTGACTCGTTTATTTATCTTCCCTGCCCCCTTCCCTCTCCAGCTGTGAAAGAGGAGGCAAGAAAGCACCGCGGTGGACCCACGCATATTGAAGAACGGATGCCACTCTCTGGGGTGGGGAGTCTAAGACGGAAGCGTGTTTAGGAAGAAAGTTCAGTTTTGTTTTGTTGTCTTTGTACAATACGTTAGGTAAGAAAAATGCTACAGAGAAAGATAAAGCGAGCTTAAGGAGGAATTGGAGATGGTGGCAGTAGTTTGAACTTCTCAGTCCAGTGCTCCAGAAAGGCCTCACTGAGCCAGGCCTTGGCCGAGGCCAGAGCACGCTGATGGGGAGGAGCACCGCGCCCCAGGGCCGCATGACCAGAGGAGCCGAGGTGGAAGGGAACGGGAGGCGGGCAGTAGCAGAGGAGAGCAGAGATTAAGAAGGAAATGAAGGGAGCGTGAAGATGCAATCACGGAAGCTCTGCTGGCTGTTGTAGGATTTCGGTTCTCACTTTGGGTAAGATGAAGGGTTTCTCAAGGTTCTGTGCAGGGCAGGACTTACTTGGAGTGATACATTGCCGCAGGATTGCTCACGCCGCACGAGAGCCTCTGGGGAAGACGGGCAGGCAGCTGTACGACCTTGGTGGGGAATGGCCGTGCTATGGGCCCAGGTTGTAGGGGTGACAGGGCGTCAGATTCTGGATCTATTTTGAAGGGAAGGATCACAGGATTGACTGATAAATCATGAGGCAGAGGTGAGAGAGAGAGTGAGGAAAATACCAAGGTTTAGCAACTTAAAGAATGGACATGCCATTGACCAAGACGGGACATCTCAGATGCGAGGTGTGCTCAGGAAGAAAGCCGATTTCGGTGCATGTGCGCATGTGCATGCGTATGCGTGTGTGCTGGGGCAAGACCCAGGCCTCCGACGTGTTGGGTAAACATTCCGCTACTAAGCCACAGCCCCAGGCCTAGAGCTTGTTTCTGACTGTGTGAAGTATACATGTTTATCAGGCATTCAAGTGCAAACGTTACGGAGACAGTTGCGCTCACCAAGTCCGAAGTCTGGAGAGGTTCAGACCAGAAAGAGGTTCTCAACAAGGGGCTGATTTTACTCCCAGGGGCTATCTGTCAGTCTGGAGGTGTTCTTAGCTGTCCTAATGGGCAGAGTGGTAGTGGCACCCAGTAGCAGAGATATTGTTGAACACCCTATAATGCAGATAGCGCTCCACAGTGAAGGTTATTTGGCCCCCAACGCCACTACAGGTAAGGTTAAGAAACTCTGGGTTAGAGACATAAATCTGGGAGTCGGCAGTGAGAGAAAGGAGACTCTCAGGGAGCAGCCCCAGCGATGTGCAGTGATGGTGTAAGACCAAGTGGCAGAGATTCTAAAAATAGGAGAGAACAGCCAACGAGACAGAGAAGGAACAGCCACTGGGGTGGGGACCGCTTCCGGACGCTCAGGGCTGTGGGCTCGACACGAGCTGGAGATGAGGAGAGGAAGAGGGCTCCTAAAGACGGGAGAGCGCGCGCGAGTCTCCACGCTTCTGCGGAGCGGTGTCTGAGGACCAGTGCTGCGGGAGTGCGAGAGGGCCGGCGCGGGCCGCCGCGGAGGAGCGCAGCTGGGACCCGGCCGTGCAGCGCGGGCGGCCCGCGGCCCGAAGCTCTTCTGCTGTGGCCTCTCATACAGCTCCCTGCGTCTGCAGACACGTGTCCCAGTGTAAGGCAGTTGTTCACTGAAGCTTGCTGTACACGAGTGAGAAACATATTTTGAAAATAAGACGCTTGCTTAGATGTCGCGTATTCTAAATGCTTCCTAAATATCCAACAGCAATTTTAGTAGGAACAAAGGAAAAGCCAACATTCAATGTCGATGTCCAAAAACAGGAATCGCACACACATAGCTCACGCTGCTCCTCGCTGGACACATACTTTGCCCTGGGGAACTGGGATTTCTCCGGTGTGCTACACGTCCGTTCCTTCTGCCTGTACTTCCGCTGTTTCCCCGCCTTGCCCTTCTTTCTCCCTAGGAAAGCCCACTTACCCTTTAACAGGCTAATCTCTCCTCTGTGAAGCTTTTCCTAATTATTCCGTAAGGAGTAATTATGTCTAGTTAGGAAACGTTTTATTTAACATATATATTGATACTTCTCAAAATTTTTATATACCTAAGAACTCGTAAAAGAAGAACAGAATACATTTATTAGTCCTAGAGGTGTAGCCTGGATTGGTATACCAGCTTATACCTTTCAGTTCTACTGTTTCTGGTTTTCTTTTCTTTTCTTTTTTTTGCTTTGAGATAGAGTCTTGCTCTGTAGTCCAGGCTGGCCTTGAACTCACTATGTACCCTAGGTTGGCTTCGAACTTGAAGCAATCCTCCTGCCTCAGTCTCCCAATTGCTGGGATTACAGGCATGCACTACAATGTCCAGTGTACTGGTTTTAAAAATGTATAATTTTATGTCATTTTTTTCATGGGAGGACCTTTAAAAATTTGACAAAACATATTCAAGAACACATCACTTAAACTATGTAATCTTTTGCTGCACATCCTTCCAAATTATAATAAGACAGACATTCCAAAAGATAGGTCATGTTCATTTTGTGCCTTTGTACATCTCTGGGACTAATCATATATTAACTTGAGAAGTACAGATTTGTTTGACTCTCTCAGTGGACATGAAGATCTCCCAAAACAGGCACATTTAGCTATTTTTATATTTTAGTTGCTGCTTTGAACAGTAGATTATACTCAATAAGCATCCTCCCTTTGCTCTCAAACAATAAATCATAATATTCTTTTCTTTTCCATAATAGTCTTTCAATTCTCTTGGTTCACATTTCTTATGCCCTTGGAGAGGAATTAAAAAATAAAAGAAAAAAGCGTGTCTACAGACAAGTGAATGCAGAAGTAAACTGTGGTCGAGCATGGTGGCGCACGCCTGTAATCCCAGCATTCGGGAGGCTGAGGCAGGAGGCTCATTGTGAGTTCGAGACCCACCTGGGCTATAAAGTGAGCTCAAGGGCAGCCTGAACTGCATAGGGAGACCCTATCTCAAAAAAACAAAAACAAAAAACAAAAAAACACACCCCAAACTAAAAACAAAAACAGAAGCAAGCTGTGGCATGTCCACATAATGAAATGTTGTATAGCGCTGACAAAGGAATAGATAAAGTTACATGCAACAATACAGATAAATCTCTGAAGCAGTATTTACTGAAAAAAAATGATTTTTTTTCTTTTTTTTGTCCTTTTGAGACAGAGTCTTGCTCTGCAGTTCAGGCTGGCCTCGAACTCGCAATGATCTTCCTGCCTCAGCCTCCTGAGTGTGAGTGCTGGGATTACAGGCATGCGCCACCATGCCTGGCTGATACTATAACTTTCAAAAACAAGCAAAACTAAACAATGTATTATTTAGAAATATATAAGTAATTGATAAAAATACAATTTTCCTCTACCAAAATGGAGGATAGGGCTTACTTGTCAGGAGATAAGGGATGTGACTGGTAAGGGACACATGGATAGATCTATGTTACTGGCAATTTTCTAGTCCTGAGTTAGGCATGCAGTTGATCCAAGGTTATTCATGGTATCACTGTGCTTTGTAATTTACATGTTACGTATCTTCTTTTATAAATACCACATCTTGTATGAAAACATCCCCCACCAAAAGTTGAGTTTCTTTAGAGAATCTCAGAATCTTGCTAATGTGAATTGTGATTTTTCCAAGAGTTCTTCAAACTTAGTTGGCTACAAAACACTTTTTAAAAATGTTTTTTAAAATGTGATATCTATCAATATCTCATCAACAAATCTGGTATTAAAAATCTGCTATAGAATAGATAAAGTATAAAACATTTCCATGATTATAGCCTGCTGCACTATGGTTTCTTTATCCTGAGATACTTTCTTATGAGTGATGTAATTGCCAATTTTTACCTTACTACTGGGCACAAAACATAGCGAAATACAACACAAAAAGCAATGGAGGCCTTGGCCCTATTTCTGCTCCCATTGAGGAGACGGGGGGGCAAGTAAACAATGGGATTGCATAGGAGCCCAGCCTTGTGCACGTGTCATGCACCAGAATATCACATGGGGAGAAGGGAAATTATCCTCACAGCCCATAGGGCCGAAGATGGGCTTCTCAGAGACACAGGGTCTGTAATATCAGTCACACGGGGCTGAAAGGGGGCTACTGTCTGAGAATAAAAAGAGCTATAGACGTGCTTTCTTACCAATGAGAACATTTAAGACCACATCAATTTGTGAGGGCAACCACAGCTATGGGGGTAGAATTGTGGTCACCATAAAAAAAATACATGAAAAAAGCCCGGAATAACCCAGCTGTTGCAACCATGGCGGCTGGATACTCCTGCAAGCCTTTTGGGCACAGAGGCACTGACCTGTGGGTCTCAAGGGGAAATCTGATGTGGGGCAAATAGGCAGGGAACTACTAAAATTTCTTCTCTTCACAGACCACAGAGGTCAGCAGGCACCTACCTGAAGGGTCTCCATAGTAAATTTCATCACTATCTTCGCATACTTCCACTTGGGATAATAATGTAATACCACCCCTGAACTATGCTCTTAAAACCCATGACTTGGCTGTAAAGGTGATGTCAGAGGTGGTGATAATGAAACCCTAGCATCTTTTTCTCACCACTGGGGACTGAACACAAGGACTTTACACTGATGAACACCTCTGGCCCTTTTTTATTTTTTTATTTTGAGACAGGGTTTCACCAAGTCCTAAGTTGCTCAGACTGGGGTTGAATGTGGGATCCTCCTGCCTCAGCCTTCCAGGGTGCTGAGATTCCAGGTGTCCACCACAACACATGGCTGGCCAGCATCTTTCTTCACTTTACTTCCCCAGGCTGTAGGAACAGCAGCAGCAGCCTTAGCAAGCAGCATCTATGGGGCCCTTGCTCTATGCCAGGCCTTCTCTAAGATGCTGCGTGTGTTCCATCGCCTACTCACCACAGCGGGGGCTGAAGGAGCCACTAGCACCGCTATTTTACTGCTGAAAAGCTCAGTCTCAAAAGGTTCCATAATTTGCCTCGGCCTGAAGAGTGGATATGAGGTGACACTGGGAGTTAACAAAGTAGTCTGACACTGACGCTTATGCTCTTAATTGCTACGCTAGGTACCTCTTAGGAAACCAAAAGTTGTTTTATAAATTACACGTCCCATTTAAGGCCAGAAACTCTAGTGATAATCCTAGTGAAAGAACCTATGTCGTAAAGGACGCATTCTCACCCAGAGAAGGTAATGCAGTTTTGGCAGAGGGATGACAGCTCAAGATTGTGCTGAGGACAGTTACTTAGAAATGGTACTAGATTAAGTAATCCAAGTGGCATCACCACTGATGATTTTTAAAAATTGATCAACCACTTTTATATTTTTTCCTGATGATAAAAACCAGAAGTATAGATGGTATAGGAAATAATGAAGTAAATGGTCTGTTTTCTCTCACTATACAGAGTAAGTGTGTTTAAGTTTCTTCTTTGGTTTTGGTCTTTTTGAGACAGGGTTTCACTATGCAGTTCAGGCTGGCCCTGAACTCACTTTGTAGCCCAGGCTGGCCTTGAACTTGCAGTGATCCTCCTGCCTCAGCCTCCTGAGTGCTGGGATTACAGGCACTGGCCACCATGCTGGCTAAGTTTTTTCTTCGATTTTTAACTTTTTATTATTTTATCCAACAGGTCTTGAAATATGCAAACACTGTGTTGGATCTTGCATCTGTACATATAGGCGTATCTTATAAACTTGTGAGAGAAAATATCATCAGGCAATGATATATAATCACTGTAATACTACAATGTAATACTACTATAATGTAACACTCACTCAAAAGATCTCACTCAGGCAAAAGAAAAATGCTTACAGGCCATAGCACTGGGGTGGGTGGGGAGTAGCTACCACTGTAAGGGAGACCAGTGCCCGGGGTCTGAGTGTGGGATAAAGCTGTGAGGCTGCTTTGAAGCCACGCCGCACTCACCTCCCGAACTCTCTTGCTTACTTAGTTGTCTCTGTAAGCAGCGCTGCTGCGTCTCCTTCCGGGCTGCATCTTTGTTGATGTAAACTGCATTTTAACCAACTTTCTCCACACAAACTGATGATTTTTAGTTCAAGTGTACTTTTAAGGATAAGCAGCACTGCCGGGCGTGGTGGCGCACACCTGTAATCCCAGCACTCGGGAGGCTGAGACAGGAGGATTGTTGGGAGTTCGAGACCAGCCTGGGCTACAAAGACAGCTCAAGGCCAGCCTGGACTGCACAGCGAGACCCTGTCTCAAAAGGACAAAAAAAGAAAGGACAGAAGCAGCACTAAAGCTCAAAGGCGCAGTGTGAAGGTACAAATGCAATTTTAGGTATTTATACCACAAAGGCCTAATAAAATATTTCTGGCTGGCAATTTGGTAACCTTCCATCTGAGAAGTGCTGATGCCCTCTGATGCAGTAATTTCATCATAACATTGCTAACCCACACAAATTTGAGCTCCAATTCCAGCTTTCCACTTCCTAGCTATGTGACCTAATGCAAATTACTCAGTATTTCCATATAGTTTTTCCCTGGAAATTGGGATCACAATAATCTTACCTTCTAGGGTATGAAGATTAAGGGAAAATGTGTGCAGTGAAGTAAGCAGACTGTCCAGCATATGGCCTGTGTTCAGTTGTTCTCTGAAGGGAGCAAGTGGACAATGCATAAAGGTGTGTGTGTGCGTGTGTGTGTGTGTATGTATTTCAACACTGCTTATAAAAATGAAAAATTACAAAGAATTAATATCAAACAACATTTGTGGGGCTGGGGATATAGCTCAGTGAAATAAGTGCCTGCCTGGCAAGCACAAGGTCCTGAATTCAATCCCCAGTACTGCAAAAACAAAACAAAACAAAAAACACACATTTGTTTGGTTTACCCATGTATGTCCAATCGCAGGACAGCTCTTGGCTTATAGCACATGAGTAATAAGTATTTGTTGAATAAATAAAAAAATAGAGGATGGGTTAAATTATGGTACAAATGAGAAAAAGCTAAGTATTTTTCACAGAAGCATATGAACAGTATATTTTTTTAAATTTAAAAAATATATATGTATCTATTCATAGCACAAGTCTAGGCCAGGTGCAGTTGTGCATACCTGTGGTCCCAGCACTTGGGAGGCTGAGGCAGGAGAATCTTTGTGAGTTTGAGACCAGGCTGGGCTACAAAGTGAGCTCAAGGCCAGCCTGAACTGTATATTGAGACCCTGTCTCAAGGGCCAGGGATATAGCTCAGCAGCATAAATGCCTGCCTGGCAAGCACAAGGTCCTGAGTTTGATTCCCGGTACCAAAAAAATAAAAATGATAAATAAACTTCTCTATGTAAAAACATAAAATATCACTGTAAGCAAATTAAAAAAAAAATGAGACCCTGTCTCAAAAAGAAAAAAAAATCAAATAAAGTAAAAAAAAAAAATCAAATAAATTGGAATCATGGGATGTAACTGGGTTTGAATCCTGGGTTAAATAATTCGACCTTGAAAGAAGGTTATGGGCTGGGGATATAGCTCAGTGGAATAAGCACTTGCCGGGCAAGCGCAAGGTCCTGAGTTTGATCCCCAGTACCACAAAAAAAGAGATTATTATTAGAGTTATTCATCGTATGTTTATTTTTCCACTAAACATTAATATCTTACAGGTATAGAACATGTCATTATCTTTCTAGCACCTTGAACAAAGCTTCACACGTAACCAGCGCTCCATAAATGTTTGTCTGTCACAGGTGAGCTGTTCCAGCACAGTTTTTGCAATGGTGTCTAACACTTTGGTCACAGGAGGGAAAAACTCCCGAAGAAAATTTCTACAAAAGAGACAATGGCTCCAGCAGTGTAGAAATGACCTTGGGATGCTGATAAATGGAGAAGCGTGCGCTCTAGATTTCTTTCTCTTTGAAACGCAAATTCTGTCACAGTACCCTCATTTTTCTGTAAATAATTCAGAGACAGAACCAACTTGTGGTTACAACTTTCCAGGGAGACGTCCAAGTTTCTAGTGTTACTTGTTTCGGTAGAAATCTATAAAGTACAGTGTCTGCTGATAACAGGAGTGGCCCTTTCCTAGCTTTAAATACACTCAGCTGTCTTCTCAGCCCTTCGCTGTACTCTCCACAAAAAGTACTACTGCTGCTGACTTACTCTCAGAGTTAAATTATCAACCTTAGGCAAAGTTTTAGATAATATTGAAACTAACAGTTGCCATTAATTAATCAATTTAATCATTTTTACTTAAAAGAGCAACACCGTCTCTAAAATCTTTGTTTATTTATTTATTTATTTATTTGGTACCAGGAATCAAACTCATGACCTCAGGATTTCCAGGCAAGCACTTATGCCACTGAGCTATATCCCTGACCCCTCTGTCTCTAAAATCTTAATCTTTGAAAGACAAAAAAAAATTTAAAATAAGTCCCATATTTGTATTATTTATTTATTGCAGTACTGGGGATTGAACCCAGGGCTAGGTGAGTGCCCACGTGCTAGGCAAGTGTTCTACCCTTGAGTCACATCTCCCTCCAGGCCTTTTTATTTCATATCAGGTCTCAGTTGTCCAGTGTGATTCTCCTGCCTCAGCCTCCTGAGTAGTTGAGATCATAGGTGTGCACCACCACACCCAGCCCTTTAGTGCTGTTTTCCCCTACTTTAGTTTACACAATTTCTTCATAGGCACAAAGTTTCACATTTTGCCCATTGGGTCAATATACCAGACTAGATATTCTGTGTTCAATCTCCCCTTTACGCTAGTGAGCTTTATGACTTTCGGCAAGGTATTTAATTGCTTTAATAATTCTATTTCCTCACCTGAAAAATGAGGTTGACAATAATAAAAATATCTAATTCAGGTATGATAGTGCGCGCCTGCGACCCCAGCCTCCTGGGAGACCGCGGCAGCAGGAGCGCCGTTTCCACCCTAGCCTGGGCAGCTCAGAGGCCTAAATGAGCCCTCGCTTAACACTTTTTTTTTTTTTTTTTTTTTGGCAGTACTGGGGATCGAACTCAGGACCCTGCGCTTGCTAGGCAGACGCTTATTCCACTGAGCTATATCCCCAGCCCCCGAGCCCTTGCTTAAAAAAGCAAAAAACAAAACTGGAAATCAGGCTGAGATGTAGCTCAGTGCAAGGGCTCTGGGTTCAACGGCCAACACTGAAAAAAAACTAACAGGGCTGTTACGACAATTAAAACAAAATTGAATGGGTAAAGCAAGTCACAGACGTTAGTTACACAGATAATTTAGAACGCTCTAGTAGGCACATTAAAAATTCAAATGAAACAGATAAAGTTAATTTTGATAGCATATATCCAAAATAGCATTTTTTTTTCTTTTTGAGACAGGGTTTCACTATGGAGTTTAGGCTGGTCTTGAATTCACTTTGTAGCCCAGGCTGGCTTCCAAGTTGCAGCGACCCTTTTGCCTCAGCCTCCTAAGTGCTGGGATTACAGGTGTGCGCCACCATGCCCAGCCCAAAATAGCACTTTAATATGTAATCAACCTTAAAAAGATTTTTTTTTTTTTTTTTTTTTTGCGGTACTGGGGATCGAACTCAGGACCCTGCCCTTGCTAGGCAAGCGCTTATTCCACTGAGCTATATCCCCAGAAGAAATGTTTTTTTTTTTTCTTAAAAAGATTGAGTGGTTTTTGTATTAAGTCTTTGAAATCCAAGAAGTATTTTATACTTGTTACATACCCTAAGTTAGACTAGCCACACTTCAGGAACTGAGTAGCTCCAGGTGGATGGAGGCTACTTTATTGGACATAAGTATAAACTACGAAACACTGGGCCCGGAGGGTGTGCTCGTACATTCCAGTTCTTAGTATCAGAACTCAGGGGAGAGCCTATTTGTCTGTTTGCCAACACGTATGTCTTTGTTAGAAGGAAAACAAAAACAAAATCATTAGTTGTTTTGCACGTTTACAGTTAATGATGCTTAAGTTTTGGTTTGTTTTTTTTGTACCGGGAATTGAACTCACGACCTTGCACTTGCCAGGCAGGCGCTGGGCTGCTAAGCTATATCTCCGGCCCAGTATGCTTAATTCAATCTAATTCATTTTAAGTTGAGGCAGAGAACTTACTAGGTGTAATTGTCTTTGGTTTTCTGGTTCTGGCTAAATATCTAGACCTATTCATTTTTATTTCCAGACAGGGTTTTGCTAAGTTGTCCGGGCGGGGCTGGAACTTGCAATCTTCCTGCCTTAGCTCTCCGGGTGCTGGGGTCACAGGCTTGCACTGCCATGTCCGGCTTATGTGCAGTACTTATTTCTTGAATCTGGTGTGAAAGTATTGATTTAGGGTCCCCTTTTAGGGATATATTGTTATCTTTGTCAAAAAGTTAGAAAGTACTGACTTGGCCTAGCAGGCGTGAGGTCCCGGGTTTGGCCCCCAGCCAGGGCGGTGGTGGTGCAGGACTGAGCTGACATTACTGGAGACTATAGTAAGGACCTAGGCTTTTCCCCTTCCACTTCTACCTGAATCTTGTGAACACAGGGATTTTATTCTAGGAGCACAATTCCACCCACATAGATCAGGTTCTTGGCTGCTCAGCTCACACAGCTAACTTAAAGTGTCAGTTGCTGCCAGCTGGGACTAGAACTCTTTAATATTGATTGACTTGTGAAGTGATAAGACAGGCCAGATCAAAACCTAAGCAAGGTGCTCACTGACTTGCAAGGGAGGATCACGTGCTCCAGAAACACAACAAGGATAATGGTTCAGTTTATTGTGGGTGAATAAATACAGTAATAGGTAAAGTTTAACTACATCTAAGAATTTGCATTTTTATACTCATTTTGGGGGCTAATCCTTAGGTCACATTAGCTCTGCCAGTGAAGGAGACACTGTAAAATATAAAGCAGGTGGTGTCACAGCTCTGCTCACAACCCTGCACCACGCGCGCACGTGTACACACACACACACACACACACACACACCACCACCACC
>PVLD010021939.1:0-30358 GCA_004027595.1 Dinomys branickii
GGAGGAAGGAAGGAAGGAAGGAAGGAAGGAAGGAAGGAAGGAAGGAAGGAAGGAAGGAAGAAAGAAAGAAAGAAAGAAAGAAAGAAAGAAAGAAAGAAAGAAAGAAAGAAAGAAAGAAAGAAAGAAAGAAAGAAAGAGGCACTTGGAGGGCCTGGAAGGTGGAAGAGGCAGGCAGGGCCGTGGGCCTCTCGGAGAGGCCCAGCCTGAGGACCTAGGTCCTGCACCATCCCACCCCATGCTGGCCACGCCCCAGAGGCTGGAGCGGGCCCCTTTCACTAGGTCTCCAACTTGATCGCTGGTTGTGGCCAAGCAGAGCCACTTCCCAAGACCAGGATGCTAGGCTGGCACTCCTAAGGGAGAGGAACCATGCAGAAAAAGAGCCACCCTGAGGCTGTTTCTGGGGTGCCAGCGGCCACTGCCCATCTGGCATGGGTCAGGGACAAGAGGGCAGTGCTGTAATCCTCCTACAACACCCACCCATGTGTCAGCCAGGCAGGGGTCTGAAAATGAGAGGGCACTGCCCAGTCCCCCTCGGAAAAAACTCTAAGAAAAAGAACGTCAGGGCTTGGACTCTGGGTGAAACCAACCCACAGTGAAGGTATTTGGGAGCCGACAAGGGACACTAGGCCAGAACTTAGATAACAAGGAATTAGTATGCACTGTTAGGTGGGTTAGTGGTATTTGATTATGCAAGAAACCTCCTCGGCATTCAGAGATTCCTGGTGATGTAACCTCAGGAGCCTTGCATTTGCTTAAAAATAATTCTTCAGCCAAAAGCTGGGAAGGGGGTGGGCTCGGAAATGGCAGAAGTAGAACAAAATCTTGATGGCATTTGAAGAAAGGGACTGGACTGGCAGCAATGCAATGCATTCTTTTCTCTACTTTTGTACATATGTCAAAGATTTCATAAAACCTTTTGGGAATTGGTTTTTTTTATTTCAATAATTAATAATAAAATTTGCTCCTTTTTACTCTGACTTATGCGTGATGTGTACCTTATTTCATTTAATCTTGGCCCAAAGCCTGGGTGGTTGGCTGTTCTCACTGCTGTGTGGATGGGGACTCAGCTCAGAGGCCACAGACGCTGCCAAGGCCCCAAATTGTGCCAGAGCCCAGCTCAGCCTGGAGCCCAGGCCCCGGTCCCAGCCTCAGCAGCTGCCCAGCCTGGCCTGTGGTGGATCAGCCCTCCCCTGTTGGCATCCTCCCCAGGGGCAGGGCCTGTGGACAGCTTTTGTTCTGCCTCAATGAGCCATTCAGCCAGCTCTGCAGAATAATACCCCCACACCCCCGTGCAAGGGTGCTGGGTGGCACAGTGGCTCCCAGGCATGCCTGGCTCCCAGGTGTGCCCAGCTCCCATGGGCAGCAACTGCATCCTGGACTCAGGAGAGTTCAGACCCTGCTGGGGACAGGGACCATGTCCCTGCTCCTCCTCAGGCCTGGAAGGCACAGGAATGCCCCTCCCATCCCTGGTGACAGCCCCCAGCAGACCCCCTGCCACCTACCTGTGCACTGCATCAAGCCCGGGAACACCAAATTCAAATCCCAACACCTTCTGAGCATGGCATTTCATCAGGAGGGGGCAGACCCTGCCCGATGGTCCCTTCCAAACCATGTGACACTCGGCAAGTGCCCACACTTGTCTTTTCCTGTGAAACAGGGATGCCGTACCCACCACACTGGGTGACAAGGGGCCTGCAACGTCATGTCTGGCAGAGAGCAGGTGCTCACTAAGTGCCAAACAACAACGATGGCCACTGTGTGTACTGTACCATTATTTAATCCTAAAGTCCACATGGGTCACTTCTTTTCCTGGTACTGGGGATTGAACCCAGGACCTTTGCTCTGAGCTATATCCCCAGAGGGTCTTGCTAAGTCACTAAATTGCCCACGCTGGGCTTTTTATTTGTGCTCCTCCTGCTTCAGCCTCCCAGAATGCTGGGATTACAAGCATGTGCCACCATGCCCAGCTATATGGGTCACTTTGCCAAAGTGTCTGCCTTTGCGGGGCCTGGTTTAACCAGCAGACCCTGCCAGGACTGTGTGGGCGCAGGGTCCTCCTCCAGTGTTAGTAGGGTTCTCAGGTGCCCAGCCCCTCACTGGCACCCAAGTCCCTGGGAGAGGAGGATCCATGTTTCCGGGAGAGCATAGCCTGGCTCATGTCCATAAAAAGGAACCTGGAGCAGGCGCTCTAGAAGGGGACAGGGGTGAGCGAGCAGGCACAGCCCAGGGAGGCGGACACTGCGAAGCGAGACAGGCGACAGATGTTAAGCATCCTGACACCCAAGAGGGGCCTCCGGAGGAGTCTGCAGACGCTTCCACTGGCCTGGAGCAAGTGGGACCTTCCTCCCTCTACCCCCTCGCCCTGCTTCTTTAGGATGCTCCTTGGTCTGTGCCCTGTTTGTCTTCCCCTCCTCGGCACAACCACCCAGATCTGTGCCCGCTCCCCATGCCCCATTCCTTGTCCCCCAGATACTGGTGGACCTCGAGGTCAGCTCTCCTCTCTCCTTCCTCTCACCCACTCTCAGCCTCCTGGCTCTTCCCTGTCCTCCAGAAGTATTTGCTGAATGAATGGGTGATGCTGATGACCTTGACCTTGACCTCTGTGGGTCCAGCATCTAAGGGCAGTGGGCAGACGAGTGAACAGAAGGAAAACAGAGTTCAACCTCACTGGTATTCACATATGGATTGAAACAAGTATTTTTTACGTCTAGGATATTTGCAAAGGTCAAACAAATCTACCGAATGTCGATCATCATGTGGTAAAAGAGAGAAATTTTCAGAATATTCTAGCGGATGTATCGGGAACATTTATAATTTTTACATCAAACTGCACGTGCAAGATTCTCTCTCTGAAGAACACTGTTCCCCAGTTTTGGGGAAACATGCGGCGGGAAATCTTCATGAACAGAGTCCCCTCATTCGGCGTTCATTATAAAAGGGCAGAAAGCAGCCTCGGCCACAACACGGCCCAACTGCGCTGTGCCTGTCTCTTCAGCCAGTAGACGATGGTTACAAATGCCGCAGATTTGGGAGTGACACCGCGGCCCTTTACCTCTCCTCTACTAGGATTTGAGCATACCCAAGGCTTCCAAAACAGCGAAGCAGCAGGAAAAAATGAACGCAGGGCCACTATTCCCGTGCCTGTCCCCAGCAGAAGAGCCGTGGGGTGGCAGGTCCTCGGCGTGCAGGGCGAGGGCGCAACCGGGAACTTTAAAACTCCGGTCCCGCCCCCTACAGAAAAGCTGTTCAATGGATGCCAGCCGTCACTGCTTTCACCAATCAGGAAAGCGGGAGAGGGGCGGAGCCAAGGAGTCCACCTTCTGCCAGAAGCCAGACTTAAGTCCTAGGCCTGGGGTTGAAGAGAGGGTGGAAAATTTAACGTCTTCATCTCTTCCATTTCTGTCATGGTGTTGTTTGCGATGTAACAGAAGTAAAAAGAGTATTCTTCACGTGATTTCCAGAGCGCATCGTTCTGGGCCACTCCAATTTTAAGTGCTAGTGGAAAAACAAGGTAGGGCAGAAAAAATAAAGATAGGTACCGAAGAGACAGGAGAGTGTGTTGTATACCGCACTCCGGAGAAAGCTGCAGCTTCAAGGCGCAAAGCTGCCCAAGATTTTATTTTCCCATTCTAGAAAATTCACCCCTTGATTTTTTCTCCCCCGTAAGAGTCTTAAATATACAATAAGCCTGCAAAATGGGCCCTTCTAGATGAACGCGGTGGCGCTTACCTATAATCCCAGCACTCAGGAGGCTGAAGCAGGAAGATCACCAGAAGTTTGAGAATAGCCTAGGCTACACAGTACAGTTCAGGGGCAGTTCCTGTCTCAGAAACACCAAAGGAGGGGTGGGCCTCCCTGCCTTTCGCCTGTAAATGAAGCCCAACTTGCTACAAATGGGCAAATTCCAGATTTCCACCCCTCCAAACACATAATATCCCATCTGGACCACAACACACTTCACCCTGCGAGCACCCCACTCTCCTCTGCGTCTTTTTCTTTCTGCCTGATAAATCTTTCTATGTCTCTCCTGATGCATCCTGAAAGCTTTTCCAGGGACAGAAGTGCTGAACCCACTCCGAGGCGTGAGTTAAGGCCCCAGCTCCCCTGGGGGGACCTCCTCGGACCTCACCCAGGGACGCCAGCAATGAGGTGGGGAGCAGGATCGCTCCAGGCACAGCTCACACGTCAGACCCGCATTTGCTTCCCACCCGAGCTCCGAGGTCCGCGGGAAAGCAAGTCCTTCCGCTCACTCCCTGCTGGAGGTGACCCCTGCCCTCGGGCAGGGAGAGAGGAAAGGAGCCGTGGGCGCCGCCTCCTCTGGCTCTTTTCAGGCCTCCGTGGGGCTGCCTGAAGCAAGAAAAGATGCCAGCGGGCTCCTTGGATGCCTCTGTTGCTTAGAAGCACTAACTATCTAGAGGTCAAGGCTACCCCCTCGGGGCATGGGTGGGCGTGGCCTCGCTCCCAGGATTTGCCCAGGCAGCAGGGGCTTGGGGCCAGCAGAGGCTGATGGCCGCGCCAAGCCACCAAGCGCGGGACTCTGTGCACGTGACGCATGGCACTGCCAGGCCTGCAGTGAAGCCCCAGGAAATCCTATGCACTCGGCTAAATTAGAAAAGCAGCTTGCACACAGTTTACTGGAAGAGAGGTTCCGTCTTTTATTAAAAACAGACACAGGAGTTAAAGAAAATCTGGAAAGAAAGCCACAGGGTGCCAGCAGGTCCACAGCAGGGGCCTTCTTTCTTCCTTGTGTGGTCACCTGTCCCCACCCACATGGCCCGTGCCCCCAGCCACACTGCCAGGTCTGGGCCACAAGGCCCAAGACAGCACATCACGATGTCGTCTTGGCCCCTGAGGCTTTAAGGACAAAAAAAAACAAAACCTGCAGCAGGACAAGACACGGATGCCAAAACGCTGCATTAGAACTTGATTTTGTCCTTTAAAAAGAAAAAAGGGACAGGTTACAACCTTGGCGACCGACTCATACCGATGGCCTGTGTTGCTCACAGCAGGGGACCCTGCAAACAACCCCTTGACCCAGGTGCACCCACACAGCCTCTTAGTCCATCAGGCCTTGTGACAACCACAGCACCAGGGAAACTGAGGCCAGGAGACTGAGGCCCAGCAGGACCATGGACCCACAGCCGAATGGGAGCCAGGTCTCCCAGAGCAGGGCAGGATGTGGTTCCCGGGGCCTTGGTAGCCTCCACAAGAGTGAAGTAAAAGAGGCCAACCTGGAGGCCACCAGCAGTCCCTCAGTTCCCTGCGAGTCCCCTTTCCTTGGGGTTCCAAGGCAGCCTCGGGTTCTCCAGACATGCCTCGAGACCATGGGCCTAGGGTACTGCTGGCCACAAGGAACAGATTTGCCTCAAAGTGCATCAGCAGGACACGTACTGCTTGTGTAACTAGAAGCCCACGGGTGGAGTAGACACGCGGCCATGATGGCACCATGGCCTTCAGGGCTCCTTCACTCTCCACCCTGCCACCCAGTTAGCTTGAGATGCGCTCCCCTCATGGTGCCAAAATGGCTGCCAGCCACCACTGGGGTTCCACGTTCTACTTACAAAAAGGGCTCCTGCAGCTCACGCCACTCTCCACAAACCTCTAGAACTGACTCACAGCCCACTCTGGATTTGGTCCCCTGCAAAAGGGAGGACATCGCCCTCGGACCAGCCTGAACCAACCAGGGCCCGATGGACGACATGTGCAATGTGTGGGGGGAGGGAGGTGGATGCTGGGAGGATGAGTTCCACCTATGTCCCAGGGGACAGGCTCCCCAGAGTTCTGAGAATTCCCTCTCCACTATGGGTCAGGTGTGGGCAGAGAACCACGGTATCCAAGACGCCACTGAAGATGATTCCACAGGAAAGAAAATGCACCGGTGCCACGTTCAGACCCACCCAGGCCCCTGCACCTCAGAGACCCCTCCTCTGTTCAACGCCTGCCTCACTCACAGTGCAGCTGAGTCCCAGACCAGGAGCAACCTTTCCAGGAGCACAGGCTGCCCAGCTTCCTCTCTTCCCTGGCTCCCTGCTTTCTCAGTCCCCTCACTGCCATAAGAGTCTCTACTTCACTGCTCACTTCACAGCCCTAAGTGTGTGTCCTGCCCCCACACCTAATACCCAGCAACCTTCAATACAGCTGAGCTCAGCCCAGACGAAACACAAGAAGAATCCTGCCCAAGCTGCACTGACTAACTCACACCAAGGTGTGAATGACTAATAAACTCTTCTCAAGGTATGCAGGACTCCCACAGGCAAAGAGGACTTCTGACTGGGGACAAGAAGGATTAGTGTGAGTCAGTGGTGAGGACACCCAAAGGGAGGTGTTCCAGGCAGGGGGCCATCAGTGCAAAGGCCCTGAGACCAGAAAAAAACATTTTCACTTGCTTAAGCAACAGGAAGTAGACCAGACCCAACCGGGAAATTGCACTCTTGGGCTTTTGACAAACTGAGTCTCGACATCCACCATGCATTCCTGCTCTTGCACTTGTGTGATGGACCGTAACAGTACCATCCATTAAATGTGCCCCATAGGCTAAATTCCACGTGGGTACTTTCTGTTATCAGCACAATCATGGGCCCTCTCAATAACCCCCTGAGGAAGGTCCATATTATTGCTCCTTTTACCAATATATAAACCAAAGCTCAGAGAGGTTTAGTCATTTGTCCAAGGCAGCACAGCAAGTGGTGTCAAAGGCAGAACTTTAACATAAGTCTGTCTGACACAGGAGGGCTCTTGACCTATTCCACACTCAGAGTATAAAATACACTCAGGATATAACAGTGTGAATGCCAGTTCCATGTAGGGAGGCCAGGAGCCTCACTTCATCCTAACAATCACAGCTGCCTGTTCTAGACTCTGACCTCCCAAGGGCGGGGACTTCTGAGATGGTTCCTGAGCGCAGGCCCTATACTGAGCCTCAGTCCTTCCTTCAGAGTGAGGTGCAGGGTCCACAAGTCCTGGTGTGGGAGGGCCAGATACCCTGTGGGTGCTCAACACCCTCAGACTCGTTCACATGAACTCTTCCCTGCGCCTCCCAGAAACGCTAACCTGAGATGCTAGAGCATCTTGCCCGCGCCCATTTCACAGATAGGGAAACTGAGGCTCTCTGAGGTCACAAGGCTCCTTGCTAGAACGCAGGCTGCACGGGGCAGGGAATCCGAGGTCCCCAGGGCAAACCGAGGACTGCTCCTTAGGGTGCTCCAGAAGCCTGCGCTGAACGAATGACTGTGCACAGCGGGGCCCATAGGACCTGGTGTTCCCTGCTGAGAACTGGCGACTGATTACAGGGGCAGCATGAAAATGCCACCGCGCGAGCTTTGCGCCCCACGACCCGACCTCGGCGTAGAGCGCACAGCCAGCTCCGCGGCAGCGGGGTAACCTGCCAACATCCCTTGGGGCCAGGTCACCGGGCACCTGCCGGCAGCCAGAGGCTTCCACGGCCCCACCCGGACACGCGATCTGCTACACCTCGCCATACCGGTGACAAAGGGCAGAGCCCGGCCGGACCGCGCGGTCCAGGTCCAGGTCCCTTCCGCGTCGCCGCTCCCGGTCCCGGCGGCCCCGCCCCTCCCGCGTCCGGCGCCGAGCGTGACTCAGCGGTTCTGCTCCGCACCCAGCCCGCGCCAGGGTCGGCCCGGCTCCCGCACGGCCTGGTTTCCGGCGCACGCGGCCTCAGGGCGGCAGACGGCAGCGGGAGCGCAGCCACGCGTGGGCCCACGCGGGTTCCCGGCACGGTTGCCCACGCAGCCAGCCCGCAGGGCGCAGGCCGGCCCCTCCCCCAGGGCACTCATAGGGGGAGCCTTAAAAACCACACTGCTGGGGCAAAGGCCCTGGGGTGCACCGCCCCGGGCCCAAGAGGTCCGGCAGGAGTGTGCCCGGCGCCGCGGCCCACGCGCGGCAGGGTCTCCCCAACCTCAACCCAGGGTCACCCGCGCCCGGGCTGGTCCCCGGCGCTGTGTCCCTGTGCCGGGCCTGGCCGCGCAAAGGAACCCCAGAAGTTGCCGCTGTTGGCGCACGGACCCGCCGGGCTCAGTCAGCCTGGGGTGGGGGCTGGGCTGGAGGGAACAACTTGGGGCGTTCAGGACTCGGGGCCTGCCCGGGTGCACGTCCCACTCTCTGGGAAGCCCTGACGGCGTGGCCCGGTTCCTCCTGCCCCTGTCTAACTCCCGAGGAAGAGAAGGCCGGGCCCAAACCGTCTTCTCACTCCCATCCAGGGTCCCTGGCTGTGGGGGTGCAGGAAGGGCCCAGGGCAGGCGCGCCGCTGAGAGGGATCTGGCATTAATTCATTAATTTATGTTTTAGTTTTATTTTTCTAGGTCTCTCTTCATCTCCAGGAGATGAGCAGCCCCAGCTCAAGGAGCAAAGCCGAGAGCTCTGCATCGGGTGGGCGCAGCAGGGCCTTTTGGAAAATGACGGCCACGGCCGCATCCGGACCCCCCTGGCGGGGACAGAGCTACCCCCGGGGGACGGCGCGGAGGAGGGCGCGGGGCAGCGGGGTCCGGTGCCCAGGGCCCCTTCCCTCCCGAGCCTGGGGCTGGGTAAAGTGGGGTGGGGCGGGGGGACACGACACACACGCGCGGTCC
Organism: Dinomys branickii; assembly: GCA_004027595.1. Lineage (NCBI taxonomy): Eukaryota > Metazoa > Chordata > Mammalia > Rodentia > Dinomyidae > Dinomys > Dinomys branickii. Next base: position 8,586 of record PVLD010021939.1, read on the forward strand.
AAACCTTCGGAGGGCATTCGGTGCGACGGCATCCCCACGCCGCGGCCGGTCGGAGGGGGTCTCAGACTACACGTACGTTACCTTCGGTCACATAGCTGTGGTCCCGCAGGAAGCTGTGGTTAATTTTCCGCGTGTCCGTGTCCTCGCCCATTGAAGGCCGTGCCCGGTGCCCTGGGCATGCCCCGCCGCCGCGCACCGATGCAATCCGCAGAGGTCGCGCCGGGCGCGCGGGCCATGCCGCCGCAGCCTAGCAGGGGCGCGGGCCGCCGGGGCCCCGGAGGGCGGGCATCGCGGCCGGGGGCGGGCGGGGCGCGGGCGGCCGCGGGTTCGGGCGCGCGGGGCCCGGGGCGCGCATCCCGGCCGGCCCGAGCGCGCTGCGTCGTGCGCCCGCGAGGAGGCGGCGGCGGCCTGGGGACGCGCGCGGCGTTGCGCTGCGCCGAGAGCCGGGCGGGCAGAGCGAGGCGGGCGGGGGCGGGGTGGGGGCGTCGCCGCCACAGGCCCCGCCCCCGCGCCCGACCCCGCCCCTCGGCCGCCCGCGAGTGCAGCGGGTCCCGGGCCTGGCCTGGTGTCTGGGTGCTGGGCGCGCCGCGGGGGAGGGGCGGGAGGAGGGCGCCGGCCGGGTAGGGGCGGGGTGCCGGATGCAGAGCTTTGGAGAGGGGTACCCTGGTGCCCAGGTGCTCCGGTTATAGCAGAGACGACCCACGGGCGGAGGACTGGGACCCGGAGGGCCTGGCGGGGTGGGCACGGCTGAAGGGGAGGACCGCGGGTCGCGCGTGGGCAGGAGGCGGTGCGGACTAGGGCTGCGGGCGCGGAGCGGCTGCGCGAATTGCTGCGGCGGGCAGCGCCCTGCAGGCCACACTTGCGGGGTCCGCTGCAGAGGTCGCCTCAAGGCGCCCAGGGCGGCGCGCGACCTCGGCGCGGCGCACCTCTCCGTGCAGGTGCGGGAGGAGCACGGTGCATCCGGGATGGCCGCACTGTCCGTCTCCGGCTGCCTGGCCCGCGCCCGCGCTCCGCCTGCCGAGGAGAGAGCCCGCCTGCCTCCTGCCCGCCCGCTCTCGTCGCTGTAGCTGTCCTGCTTGGGCCTTTTCCCACCGTTCCCTCCCCTTAGGAAGGTGACAGGCCCACCCTCTCACCCACCAACCCCGCAGGTTCTCGCGCCTAGTTTCCCCAGCCCCCGGCCCCCCACATCCTAACCCAGCCTCCACTCTGTCTGCACCCGGCTCGCCTCTACCTCCGGACTGCAAACTGGCTGCGGCTTCGCAGCTGGAGGACAGGCAGCCGAGGTTCCAGTCCTGACAGCCAGCAAGGAGCTCGGGCCCGCACAGCCTTCTCTGTCAGATGGACGTGAGGACAGGATTTACTTAGCAGGGGTATGGCTTCACCCAGACCGCATCGGGGAGAGTCCCCCTCTTCATAACACCCCCTTTACTGAGGACTAAACCTTGAACCAGGGCCTTTTGCTCTGTGCTACATCCCCAGCCCGTTTTTTATATTGAGACAAGGTCTTGCTAAGTTTGCCAGGCATGGCTTGAACTTGCAGTCCTCCTGCCTCAGCTTCCCAGTGTGCTGGGATGACCGGGTGCACCCCACGCCCGCCCATCATTCATGTAGGACATGTCTTCATTGAGCACCCACTGCCTGCAGGCACAGCCCCCGCACCAGCACAGAGTGGCAAATGGAAGAGATGCCATGCCCTGCGCCCACGGTGAACCTCCCAGTAAGGAATGGTCTTTCCTCACCCTTCACAGTTCTCGGTCCCAGTGCCAGAGGACTTGGCCACTCCCCTGCCCCCATCCCCTCTGAAGCAGCAAAAGCTTATCAGCTTCCCCACACACACCCCAAAAAAGATACCAGTCTCACAGCACAGAGCTGGCGAGAATGACTTTCTGGTTCCTGGTGCCCAGGACACGGGCATCTCTGACTCGCTGTGCTCAGCCACCCCGGGCACCCTGTGCAGTATTCCGCCTACCGGCTCTCATCCTGCCTCTGCTGCAGCTGCTCAGCTGTGCTAGGAGTTGGGAGGCCTGCCCCTTCTCATGGCCTTGCTGGGCATGCCTCCAGGTGCCTCGGTTTCCCCCCTAAGTGCAATAGTACAGGATAGTACAAACAGACCAGATGTGTTCCCGCCCAATTCCTGTGGGGTGGTGCCTGGGGGTGGGACTTCCAGGTTGGATAAAGCCTACTGGTGTCTAAGCACAAATCCTGCTCAGTCCCTCCTGGAGTCCTGTGGGCACTGGCAAGAGCCGGGCCAGCAGCACTCCAAGAAGAGAAGCCTTCCCACAGAGCCAACGTGGCTGGCACCTTGACCTGGGACTTCTGGCCTCCAGGGCTGAGGGAGAAGACAGACCCATGTGCCGCCACTTCAGGAAGGAGGGCACACCCACCTCCCTGGCCACCCTCCCTGTTCTTTCTTTGGTGTCTGGGAAACGCCAGCATCTCCAGGACTGTAAGAAACACGTGTGTGTCATTTATGCCATTTGGGCAATGGTATTGTTCTAGCAGCCCCAGATGACTAAGACACTCCCCCAAAGATAACACCACCTTGACTTCTAACTCTGCAGTTTTGCTAGTTTGGGCATTTTCTATAAGCAGATTCAAGTATAATCTTTTTCCCTTTTTGCTCAACATTATGTTTCTGAGATTCATGTTATTACATATGCAACTGTGATTTGTTCGTTTTTCACTGTTGTATAGTATTCCTTTGGAAGCACACGGCCACTTGCCCACTGCTGGTGGGCAATGACTTTGCAGATTGGAGGCTGCAAGGGACAGTGCTCCCACATCTCAGAAACCATGTGCACATGATGCCAGGACAAGTCTGTGGCTGCCCAGCTTTACTATGGACACTGGGCAATTGCCTAGGAACAGAAAGCTCCTGTTGCTGCTCAGCCTCCTCACCACAGCTCTGCCATGCTCCCCGGGCTCCTCAGCTGCTGGCCTGCTCCTCCTGCCGCCCCAGCACTTGCCACGCCTTCCCAGCCAGCTGCCTTTCAGGTCACAGGGAGCTGTCCAAGCCTCCTCCAGCCAGCCCTGAGGCACTCGAGTCCCGGGGCGCCTCCCCCACGGAGGGCCCTTCCCTGTCTGCTCAGATCTCCAGCTCATGGCTCTACGTGCTGTGTTCAGGGGTCTTCCCAGACAGGCACAGTGGCACACTGCAAACTCAGCATCCTGGGAGGCTGAGGCAGGAGGATTACAAGTTCAAGGCCAGTCTGGGCAACTTAGCAAGACCCTGTCTCAAAATAAAAAATAATAAAGGGCTTAAGGATGGAGCTAGGTGCAAAGGCCCTGGGTTCGTTCCATCCCCAGCATCATGGAAAGATCTGACGAGCGCCCCCTGCTGTGTCCCCTACCATTCCGTAGGCGCCCCAGGCGCGGGCCATTCGCTCCAACAAGCACTGGAGCTTCCCGGGTGAGGCCACCTGCCCAGACTGCGGCCTTGCACAAGCCAGTCTTTGCCTAAAACGCCACCCACGCTCCCGCTTTCACCCCCCTCGGAACCAGCCTGGCCGTCCTGATTTACAGCTACTCTGGAGGCAGCTGCCAACCCTGAGAGGCCACCAGGCAGCTGGTCACGCCCTGTGTCTTTGTGCTCACACACTTCTAGCCCTTGGGAAACTCGCGGTGGTCCTGAGACACTTTGGGCAGTGAATGTGCAATCAGAGGGCGAACAACACTTCAGAGAGGCGGAGGAGGCTCTTTATGGTTCACTGGAATCTTTTTTCCTGCCTCCCGGTCTCGAAAAGCACCTGATAAAATGCAGCGACCTCATGACAGCTAAATTTTGGAAGTGCCATACGTGTCAATCCACAGATGAATGCATAAAGAAAATGTGGTGTTTTCACACAATGGAGTACTACTGTGTCGTAAAGAAGGTTAAGCTTGAGTCATTTGTAGGAAAATGGAAGCACCTTGAGACCACAGTGTTAAGTGAACTGAATCAGACACTCATGCTTAAGCATCGAATGGTTTCCTAGATGAGACACCCAAAGTACAAATAAAGAGCAAGATAACAGGTAAATAATAGGAAGTAGGGAGATAAATCTTTTTGAGATGGAAAAGAGGGAGACCAAGAGCTCAAGGGAGGGGAAGGAGGGAATTGGGACCAAAAAAAATGCAGATGTGTTCTTCACACACGCATCAGCTCCCTTCGAGGAATGTGATCACTGTATACTGCACATATGTGCTAATAAAAATTAAAATTAGGCCAGGCGTGGTGGTGCACTTGGGAGGCTGAGGCAGGAGGATCGCTGCAAGTTTGAGGCCAGCCTGGGCTACATAGTGAGACTATGTCTCAATAAATAAATAAATAAATAAAATAAACAAATACAATCAAAAAGATAGAGCGACCATCTGCCAAGACCCTGAATGACTGCGAAGAACAGGGAACCCTGTTAACTTGTAGGTGAAGAGAGTGAAAATTCTGCGAGTGTCACTATGACTTGTGAGCTGTTTGTTACAGCAGCAGGCCCTCCCGATCCTGACCACTACACCTCGTTCCACAGGTGGGGGCTCAGCCTATCCCAGGATGGGAGGAGCTCCACAGCCTGAAGGAAGTGGATCATGGTGCAGCAGCTACACTGCAGCTAACCTGCACCTCACCACGCCATGTGTCCATGCAAGGTGGCGCAATCTTGATCCTGGTCGTCTGTACCCCAGGACCCAGGATAAAGGGATGGCCACACATTTGTTTTATGCTGGGCACATGCAGAGGTGAAAGAGCTGGGGCAGTGAGCTCACATTGAGACAGTCACTGGCCCGTATGTCACAGACATCTATACCTGAGTTCCTCAGGACAGCGAGGGACACCAGGGCACAAGGCCACCTGGCCTGGGCAGAGTGCAGGACAGTCTTCCTCCAGGAGGGCTGCAGTGCTTTGCACCATAAAGCAGACAACCACGGTTCTCAGTTATAAATGAAAACACAGGCACTGAGTCATTTTCCCCAAGTTCCCAGCTCGCCTGTGGCCATGCTGACATTTACTAGAGTCCATGTAAATCCAGGCTAGAGCTCTGTGCTGTTATGGTTGATACATTGTGTCAACTTGGAGAGTCTAGAGGTTTAGCTGAGTGACTCAGGAGGAAGCTAAGGTGCTTGCTTTGTACACATCCTAAGCTTGTGGAAGAGGAGGGCATGGCAATTGTGTGCTACATGCCCCGTCCGTGGGGGTAGTCTGTTTACAATGTAAGGGAAGGAGAGAGGCTGCTTGCCGCCATTCCTCCCTTTTGCTTTTGTTGTTTTGCTGTGCTCTGCTGCCATGAACGGTTTGCCCTCTGCCATGTGCCACTCTGCCTCATAACAAGTCAAGTATGGACTGAAACCTCCACAAACTGTAAGCTAAATAAACCTTTCTTTTCTTCAGTTTGGGCATTCATTTTGTCTCAGCAACGAGAGAAAAGTAACCAAGACATGTGCCTACTCTGCAGTGTCCCCACTGTCACTGCCCAGGTACTGGGTTGGACTTCCAACCCAACTGCTGTAGCATCATAGAGGCAGCTGAAACAGGGTCACCACAACAGCTCTTTCCTCCAGCAAAAAGACAGCCCCAGCACCACTAACACAGCCCGGGCCAGGTTGCCGTGTCTCTGGGTGGACGGTGTCTTGGGAGCCCTCGATAGGCTGAGACCCAGCCAACATCTTCCCTTGGAACATGTCATTCACCTTTCCAGGTCAAGTTTTATTTATTGTGTTTTATCTGTGTTAGTGACACAGTTCAAGTAAAGCAAGACCTGCATCATCGCAAGCCTCTACCTTTTGAATATTGATTCTACATGAATCAATCTCAGTGTTTTGACAAATGTGCTTCAGCTCTTTCCACTTAAAAAATAAAATGAGGGAGGGAGAGAGAGAGAATCCCCAGCCCTACTCCTCCCTTCCTTTTCCAGAGGCAAACATTGTCCCTGAATTGCTTTCTCCCATCCATGTTCTGTTCTTTAACATGTACACGTACATTATTTCATTTTGTGTAATTTTAAAATTTATACAAACATCACATTGATTACCCCACATTGAGAATTGCTTTTTTTCCACCAAGCATTATTTTTTCAGCTCCCCCTTGTGTCTGCATTGATCTGGATGATGGAAAACAGACATCAGTGAGGCACTGCTGTGCACTCCCGCACCTCCCTCACCAGAGCCCATCTGAGCCTCTTTCCTGCTTGGGGTCCAGAGATACCACAGGGCAGCAAGGAATCAGCCACAGTGGAGAATTTGCATCATGGAAGTCAGCAATACAACACAGTGACAGCAACTTGATAAACATGTCCTGGCATACTGGTGACCTCAGCTGATTGATTATTTCTCCCAACCTGTCTCCATTCCCCTCTGTGGATATTTAGATTGTCTCTAACCTTTGAGAGTTTCAGACAACACTGCAGGGACCTCCTTTGCCCAGTTCCCCAAACCATGTAAAGGTTCTGAGGTAGGTGATGAGGGTGGGACAAACTGGCTGGACATGTGGGAATGACCTATCAATTATAGAGACCTGGGGAACAGACCCAAGAGGAACCAATCAGAAAGTGACACTCACTTCACTTCGTCTGGCTCCAAACTAAACTGGTTTTTGATAGGTCGGCCTAGATCTGATGTCAGGCTCAAGAGATAGAGGCCCCTGCTGTTAACCTCCTGATCACTACCAGCTTCTCCACTTGGCGTACTCACTATGCAGAGCAAACTTCTTGTCTACTTTTAACAAGTGTAAAAACCTCACTACTTTTCTTCATGTATCTTGTCCAATGCTTTGTTCAGGACACCAAGAACCTGGAACAGTCCCCTGAAAGAGTCTACAGTGCCCCAGAATCCCATAACAGTGTCTGAGGATATGGAGGGGAGGCCACTGGGGCGTGCTGGGCCCTGCATACTAGTGGAATGGGTGTTTAACTTCCAACTTGCTGCCAAATTGAGAAGCAATTTACACTCCTACCACCGGGCAACACCCTCATCCTCAGGGACCAGGCAGAAGAACTGATTTCATGTGCAGTTGGCTGTCAGTGGATGCACTGATTGTTTAATCTGCAGGCTCTATTTACAGGCACGGTTGGGAGTCTTTCCACCAGCCACCTTAATGTCTTCTTTTTTGAATTTCCTATTCTTTCCCTTTGCCCACTTGTCCATTGGGTGCCTTATTACCTTTCTTCTTACTGGCTTCCTGGGGCTTTTCATATTGTGGTACCATCTAGTTCCCACTTTTTAATGTGTACTGCACAATTCTTTTCTGGTCCGTTGCCTTTCTGTTAATGCTGTTTATGGGACTCTCCCCCTAGAGAAGCAGCTAGTGTTGCCGTACAATTTCTCAGAGTTAGATCTTGGAAACAACATATCTGTCTGTCAGTAGATGACTGGATAAGGCAAATGAGGTATTCATACACAATGGAATACCACACTGCCATAAAGAAAGGTAAAGTTAGCCAGGCATGGTGATGCATACCTGTAATCCCAGCAATCAGGAGGCTGAGGCAGGAGGACTGCAAGAGTTCAAGACTAGTCTGGGCTACATGGTGAGTTCAAGACCAGCCTGAACTACACAGAAACCACTTGTCCCAAAACAAACAAACAAGCAAAAGAAATTTTTGAAAAAGGTAAATTGGAGGCATTTGTAGGTACCTGCATGCGACCTGAGACTGTAATGTTAAGTGAAATAAGTCACACACAGAAGTTCAAATATCACGTGGTTTTTCTTACATAAGAAACACTATATAAAAATAGAAGAGAGATAAATAGGAAGTAGGGACAACTTCAACTGCTTCCATAAATTATATATTTTGTTGTTTTAAAATTTTTCAATATATATGCTAATTTGTTTTACTTATACTAATACTTTATTTTAGCTCATTGAAAGGAAAATTTGTATTACTGTTCATTTTTCTTCCATAAGAATCTTCTTGACTTATGTCTTTTTTTTTTTTTTTGAGACAGGTTCTTGATATGCAGTTCAGGCTGCCCTTGAGCTCACTTCATAGCCTGGACTGTTCTCAAACTTACAACAGTCCTCCTGCCTCAGCCTCCCGAGTGCTGGGATTACAGATGTGTGCCCAGTTTGATTTATGCCTTGTACTGAGTATCCACTTTGAAGATAATGATACATGGTATAATTTTATTATTTGATATGGAAATTTATTTTTTTTATAAAAAAGAAAAAATAAGTAATGTTAATGGTACAAAATTGGTCAATGTTATTTCTGTAAATTGTGCCTTTTGTTTCCTCTTTGATTGTACTCCTCATCCCCAGAGCTGGAAAGATGGCCTACACAGTGGCCATGCTTTGTCTTTGGCTGTGGAGACACAAATTCAGAGATAGAGCCTGCCTGGAATGCACCACTCTGTGAGGGTAAGATGGGGCCTCGTCTTACGCTTTTCCTTGTGAGGAATCAAATAGCCGAAGCAACCCCCGGATCCCCGCTGATGTCCAAGGCCACTTCTCCCCAAGCTCCCACACGCGTGCAAGTCTGTTTTCGCACTCTGTTCCATTGGCCTTGGTCCAGCTCCGTCTCAGATGGCATAGGTATAACCAGTCAGTGTCCAGCTGGGCAGGTGGTACTGTCTTGGCTTTTCTGGACTCTTGCTCTTCTATATAACATTTCAGCTTTTCAACCTTTCAGATGCCATCAAAAATCCTGTTGGGTCAAGCATAGTGGTACACACCTGTAATCCCAGCACTCAAGAGGCTGAGACAGGAGGATTGCTGCTCGTTCAAGGCCAGATGGGGCTCACAAAGTGAGTTCAAGGCCAACCTGAATGACAGTGAGATCCTGTCTCAAAAAGATAAAAAACAAACAAACAAAAACTCCGTTGGGTTTTCCTTGAATTTGCAATAAATTTATAAGGAACCAGGGCAAACTGACATCTCCCTGATGCTGAACCAGTGAATGCAGTCTATCTCTATTTTTTCAGATTCTTCATGTCCTTCAATTTTGTGATGCTCTTTGTAGAAACAGCAGCCATTTATATAGAATTTATTACATGCCAGCTACTGGTCTAAAAACTACATATAATTCATTTAATCTTCCCAACTTCCCTATGAGGCAGATAGTATTACTACCTCCCTTTCACAAGTGAGGAAACTGAGGCACAGAGTAAGCACCCAATGTACACCAGCCAGGAAGCAGTAGAGCTGTGACCCAAAGCCAGGCAGTCTGCTTAGATCTGCTAGGATGGGCCTGCTGGGTGCCTGCCCCACCTCCATAAAGGGTGTGGGCCATTTGTGTTAGATTTCACACAGACTGTAACCTTGTCAAGGCTTTCCCTCCCCTTATCGTTGGAACTGGCCTCACTGTACAGTACGAGCGCCATGATGTCACTATGCCGTCTTGTTTCAACATTTTGGTTAAGTGGTCCTAAGCTCCTAGAGAGCAGATTCTCCTATTAAAATGCACCTATGAGCTGCCAACAAAGACCATTTTCACTGTTTCCTTGCCGTTCCTCAACAATCTGCTGTCTGGCCCAGCTGGTTCCAAGGCAAAGTACAGCTGAACAGTGCTGCTGATGGAAGGCATTTTGCCTTAGGTCTAGCAAAGCTTTAAAAGTTTCCTCGGGAAAAGTGATGCTGGCTGTTGGGTTTGATTGCTGTCTTTTCTCAGACTGAAAATTCTCCTCCTAGCTTTCTGAGCGAGTTTACCAAGAGTGAGCATTGAAATCGATTGGATGTGGTTGTTTTGCATTGCTGTATCTAATGATGTGATCATAGGGCTTTTTACCTTTAACCTTTTTTTTTTTTTTTGATACAGGGAATTGAACTCAGGACCTTGCATTTACCAGGTGCTGTGCCACTGAGCTGTATCCCTGGCTGTCTTGGTTACTTTTTTCTTGTTGCTGAGACAAAATACCCAACACCCAAAATGAAGGAAGGAAAGGTTTATTTAGCTTACAGTTTGCAGAGGTTTCAGTCCATACTTGGCTGGTTCTGAGGCACAGTGGCAATGGCAGAGGGCAAATGTTCACGGCAGCAGTACACAGCAAAAACAACAAGAGCAAAAAGGGAGGAATGGCAGCCAGCAGCCTCTTTCTCTCCCTTATACATACAAACTATCTGCCCTAGGGCAGGTATAGCTCACACCCATAATCCCAGCATTGGATCATGGGTCAGTCAAAAATGTAAAAGCTGGGCTGGGGATATAGCTCAGCAGAATAAGTGCCTGCCTGGCAAGTGCAAGGTCCTGAGTTCAATCCCTGGTACCACAAAAAAAAAAAAAAAGTAAAAGCCACCCCATAACCTCATGAAGATGTGGGGGGAGATGCGGACACAAACCATAACACCAGCCCTTAACCTTTTAGTGGAATGAGTTAAATTAACACCCTTGTCTGTAACCATCCTTGAATTCCTAGGGCAAATTGCTACATGTTCAGATATACTCATATTTATCTTGCTAATATTTCGAGTTTTAATTTGTGTTTACAGGTAGGGTTGGCTAATGATCTTGCAGTTTTCTAGCAACTCATAAAATGAGCTGAAGAACTTTCTTACCTTACGAAATAGCTGCAGATGTCAGAGGTCATATCAAACTGTTTCCAAAGTGGTCCTGTGGTTTCCCCATCCCATGGTTACTGTGCAAGTGTCCCAGTTTCTCCACATCTTACCAAAACTGGACATAGACAGCCTTTCTAAGGTTAGCTGTTCTGGTGAAGGTGCAGTAGTGTCTCACTGCAGTCTAAATTTATTTTATCCTGTGATGCTAACAACTTTTTTAAGGAAATAAGGTTTATCAAACACATGGTTTGAAGAGCTTTCAGTTTGCGGTTGGGTGGTTCCAAGGCGGGGTAGTGCGGCAGAGGGGCAAATAGTTCATGGCAGGGAGCAGGCAGCAGGCAGCAGGCAGCAGGGAACAAGCAGCAAGCTACAAGATCATTTTTCCATATATTTTCATAGATTGTTTTTGAGACAGGGTTTCACTATGCAGTTTAGGCTGGCCCTGAACTCATCTTGTAGCCCAGGCTGGTCTTGGATTCAGCAATCCTCGTGCCTCAGTGTCTCGAATGCTGGGATTCCAGGTGTGTGTCACTACACCCAACTGCCTATACTGATTCACCATATCGGTGAACTGTCTGTCCAGAGTTCCCACTTATCAATTAGCTTACTCATTTTCCTATTGTTGAGTCCTAAGTGCTCTTTATATGTTTGGGATACAAGCCATTTGTCAGATACTGTGTACGCTTTGAAAAGATTTTTCTCCTAGTTTAGGGCTTCTTTTTTTCATTTTCTTAATATCTTCCAAAGAGGAGGTCCTTTCCATTTTTATGGGTTCCAAATCAGTTTTTATCTTGTGTGTCCTGCTTTGACTGTCATCTCAAAGAAATCTTCAGCTCACTCAGTGTCACAGAAATGTTTATCCGATTTTCTTCTACAGTGGAGGTTGGCAAACAATGGCCAGGAGACCAACTGCTTGTTCCTGTCTCTAAAGGGTCACCTGATGTCCTGTTTACTGTGTCTGCACCTCGCTGAGGATGAAGGACATGAAATACACAGCCTGGCACCCTTCAGCCACCTGGGGAGTTCCTGTCACCCCTGACTTTGGCAGATTCTGCCAGCCCAACACTCAAACTAGCCAAGTCAGGACTCAGAGGGTCGGGAGCACAGGGAGGAAGCTCCTGCAGTGGTGGAGAGTCTGGACGCCCTCTAACACCTGATTCATCCACCCACTCTTTCTAGCTCCAAACCAAGGAGAAGCAGCCAACATCCACTTTCACCCTCCATCCCGGATTTGAACAAAATTAATGGGCACAGATTTAATCCCTCCCCAGGCCAGCCCTGGGGGAGTTTAGAAAACAGGCAATTAAACCTGAAGAGCAGTCTGGCCTGGGAGGGAAATGACCCTGGCTGCACGTTCCTATCTGGTGATCAATAATTCACAGCACTTGCTGGCCGGCCCAGTGTGCAGCCTCCTCTCTCGTGGCCTCTTGAGAGCCGTGAAGGTCAGATGTTCCTCTCCACCTCCCTCCAGCCATGGGCTGTTAGGAAATCAGACTCCGAGATGTGGCTCTTCTTCCCCACTGCTGCCCTGGGCTCACGACACCACCTCCATGGAGATTTCTTGGGTCACTTCAGTGGCTGAGGTCTTCACTGAGTCTTCAGAGCATTTGTTCACCACTCATTTAATCAATGATTTAGCTGGGTGTGGTGGCCCCTGCCTACAATTCCAACACTCTAGGAGGCTGAGGCAGAAAGAAAGATTGCAAGTTTGAGCCCAGCCCAGGCAATTTAGCGACTCAGGGAGGCCCTGTCTCAAAAAGAGTGACGGAGGGATATACTGTTCAGTGCAAAGGCAGTGAATTCAATTGCTAGTCCCTCGCCAGGCGTGGTGGCACACGCCTGTAATCCCAGCACTCAGGAAGCTGAGGCAGAAGGATCCTTGTGAGTTGGAGACTAGCCTGGTCTACAAAGTGAGTTCAAGGCCAACCTGAACTGCATAGTGAGACCCCGTCTCAAAAAATAAAATAAACAAAATAAAAGAAAAAAGAATCAAGGCTGCAGTAGACCTCAGGGCAGAAGCTGCCCTGAAGGACTCAGCGAAACCACGAGCTTAGGGACAGGTGGGACAGTGAACAGGGAAATGTTGACAACCACTAGCCATATCCCCAGGAGTGAGTTTTACCTCCCTATCCCCACCTCAGTCTCCCAGGGAGAGTGGTGTCAGCACACCGAGTGTTGGGGTCCTTGCACACCTCCAGGTTCAAAAGGAAGGTGAGGGCAGGGGGATATAGCTCAGCTGTGCAGCACCTGCCTGGCAAGTGCAAGGTCCCGAGATCAATTCTTGGTACCAAAAGGAAAGAAAGACAGAAAGAAAGAAAGACAGAAAGAAAAAGAAAGAAAGGAAGAAAGAAAGAAAGAAAGAAAGAAGGAAGGAAGGAAGGAAGGAAGGAAGGAAGGAAGGAAGGAAGGAAGGAAGGAAGGAAAGAAAAGGAAGTTGAGTCGGAGACTGAAGCTCAGGTATCACACTGCACACCCCAGGTGGCAGACCAATGCTTGCCCAATGTGCCACTTCACTTCACCTCAGAGGCTGGCACCTCTTGGCATGGGCCAGGCACAGTCCAAACAGTGGGGCCTTGGCCAGAAAAGAGAGCACTCACCACCTGCTGTAGCAGCCGGTCCCTCAGGCAGGGAGGTCCGGCTCTGGCCAGCCTAGGGCCCAGGCACTGAAGAATGAGAGGGTGGGGAAGACCCCTCTCTGACTGTGGCGAAGCCCTGTGGACCTGGTGCCTGGGCCCCAGCCAGGCCCCACCCCATCTTCATGTGCTTTGCTCCAAGTCCTTTGTCCCAATAGGCTACTGAGCCCAGCAATGTGAGTGTGGTGGTCAGGGCCTCCCGAGATGACCCACTGCAAGCTGAGCTGAGAATCCAGAGAGGGTGTGCCATCGACCTGTCTGGAGGGACCCATTCTAAAGCTTCCTCGGTGGCCTGGAGGCCCATTGACCATTGCTGGGACCTGAGTGCTATAACCTGCCTGCACCCAGAGCTTGTCTCAGGCTCTGCACCATGGGGAGGGCCCTGGGGCTTGCAGAGCAGCCACAAGGACATCAGTACAGGGTGCTCAGAAAGGATCAGGCTGGCCTCTGGCAAGAGGAGCAGCTGGCTGCAGGGCATGGGTGCCAGGGTGGGACTGCACTGGGGCCTGGGATTCTGGCCTGCCAGCAATGATGTCCTCCAGGACCTGGGGATGCTCCAGGGTCTGCTCCCTTCAGCTCCTGCATGGTGCTTCCCACCCACACTGACACCCATCCCAGCCTCAGGGCATTTGCACCTGCTGCCAAGCCCCCGCCTTGTGCTTCAGGGGCTTGCAAGGCTTGGTTCCTCACTTCCTTTAAGACCTGGCTCAGATGTCGACTTCTCGACGAGGACAGCCAGATTCTCCAAGTGTCTTGGTTACTTTTCTCTCGTTGCTGAGATAAAATACCCAATGCCCAAAATGAAGGAAGGAAAGGTTTATTTAGCTTACAGGTTTTGAAGGTTTCAGTCCATACTTGGCTGGTTCTGAGGCACAGTGGCACACAGCAACAGGCAACAGTTCATGGCAGCAGTACACAGCAAAGCAACAAGCACAAGAAGGGAGGAATGGCAGCCAGTAGCCTCTTTCTCTTACATATACAAACTATCCACCCTAGGGCGAGTATAGCTCTCACACCCATCATCCCAGCATTGGATCATGGATCAGTCATAAACTCTAAAAGCCACCACATACCTGCATGAGGATCTGGGGGGACATGTGGACACAAACCATAACACTCAGCTACAGATGCCACCAGTTACACACATGCACACACACACGCACACACACATGCACACACACGCACACTACTCCCGGCCTCTGTGCTGGGCTTTGCTTTTTCTTTTCCTCTACAGCATTATCTTTTTTTAACAACACAGATACATTTGCCTGTTCACTGTGCCCATTCCTTAGGATCAAGGCCCCTGTCAAAGCGCCAGCTTCTTGCAGTGGGGGCTTTCTCTTCTTCGCTGTCGCACCCTAAGCTGGGCACACGGTGGTTAGCGCCCACGCAGCCCGGTCTGTGCTGTGGGAGGCTGGAGTCGCGTGCGTGCTGTCTAGGGGGACCAGAGAAAGCCCAGGGCTGCGCTTCGCCCACGCGGGGGTTAGCACAGCCTGGACGGAGATGGGACACGTTCTGGACCCCTCCTGGCAAATACCGGATACCTTGCTGGGTCTTCCTGGTGGCAAAGCCACGTCTGCACAAGCGGACCAAGAGCTGCACACGGAGGCGGGGACCCCGCTGAGTTCCCTGGCTCCTAAAACCGGCACCCCAGCCCCACCCCCATTAATGGCGTCTCTTCAGCTGAAGCCATAGCTTTCAAGTCACTCCCACTTCGGTGTACTCTGTTGCCTAGCAACAACCATAAATCAACAGAATGAGCTGGAATGGGAGGCAAACCTCCGCGGCTGGTAGAGGCTCCAGCCTTTCAACTCGTTTGCCCCCTATGCCAGGGTTGCACCCACCACTCAGCCCCCGGGGTGGGGTCATGCTCAACCACCTTGGTGCCCATCCTATTGTTCAACATGAAAGCGGATCTCTTGGAGAGCTCAGGGATGAACCAGGAGGTGTGTCTGGCAAGGAGGAGGCAGGAAGTGTCTGTCCGACCTGAAGCCTTCTCCTCAGCCCCACACCACGTCTGGGCACAGAGGGGACCTCTGTTCCTCACAGGTGCCGAGTAGCCCATGGACGGAATGTGGTTGTGACACACCTCCCTCAAACTGACCCATTCCTGCATTCACTCAGCTGCCCAGTCACACAGTCATCCACCCATTCAACAAACAGTTCTAGATACTTCCTGGGTCCAGGTCCCGCCCTCAGTGAATTTGCACCCCACTGGGTGAGAGCTGGATACAACACGGCAACAGCAACACTGGTCCCCAGCCTGGGAGCCACCCTGGGCCAGGCTCAGTGCCAGCCGCTCCGGGGAGAAGAGATAAAGTAGGGCCAGTCTCGAGCTGCAGAAGCCAGGGGTACATGAGGAGGGGCGAGCACCCAGGGCCCCAGCTGCGGGTCCAGGTAAGTGCACAGGTGCACAGGGCGGGCAGGGCAGAGAGACCTTTATGCTGGGCCCTGGGCAGGTATAGAAAGCAGAAATGGGCTGCATGGGGGAACACAGTGACCTTTTCCTGGAATGTAGCTGCCACTTGGGGTTCCCCATACCCTGCAGACTCTGCCACAGGAGAAGAGGCTGGGAGAAGACACGCTCTCCACGTGCACCCACAGTGACCTGCGTCGTCCAGCCAGGCAACATCCCTTGCAGCCATTTAGCCATGCACTCATAAACTCAATAGCCTCACGATCCAGGCCCAGCCCCCAGCCCTGCCCCTGAACAGGACTGTGGCAGCGGGAGGTCTCAGAAACTTAGGAGCTGGAGCCTGGTTGAAGGGTGTGGAACATGGACGATTGGCCTTGGGACTACAGCTTATCCCAAGCCCCTCTTCTTCAGCTCTCTCGCTCTCTCTTTCTCTCCCTCCTTTCATCCCTCCCACCATCCCTCACTCTCTCCCTTCCGGCTGCCATGAGGTGAACAGCTCTCTTCCACCACACCCTTCTGCCTGATGTTTCTGCGTCCCCACAGGCTTTAAGCAAAGAGCCAGCTGACTGAGCTGGGCGTGGTGGGTGCACACCTGTAATCCCAGCATTTAGGAGGCTGAGGCGGGAGGCCAGCCTCAGCTACAAAGTGAGCTCAAGGCCTGCCTGAACTGCAGTGAGACCCCATCTCAAAAAGACCAGAGAAAGAGAGAGAGAGAGAGAGAGAGAGAGAGAGAGCCAGCTCACCATGGACTGAACCCATGGAACCCTGAGCCTTAATAATATCCTCCTCTAGCTTGTGTCTTTAGGTGTTTTGTCAGAGCAACAGACATTTGCCTGTCCTGTGCCCATTCACAGAACACCCGTGAGGAGTTGTTCCTTTTGTTGGAGGAGGGGCTAAAGATTAGTGAAAGGAGGAGGAGCTTAGAATACTTAACGGCCTGATTACATGGGGTTCTCTGAAGTGAGTCCTAGAGTCAAAGCAGGGGAGCCTGCGGTTATGATGTCCAAGAAAAAGGAGATAACGCCCCACTCCTAGACAGGGGAGCCCCATTCCCTATTTCTTTTTTGGTTTCCTGCAGGCCCCTGGTCCACTGGGTTGTGTCTACCCACCCTAGGTCCTCCTTGTGCCCACATACTCTCGTGTAATCTCCCCAGAACTCCCTCATAGACATGCCCTGAATAATGCATGTTTCGGTCTGCAGGTGCTCCTAAAGGGTGACCCCAAAGTCACCCATCACAACGGGATTCCCCCAGGCTCTGCCCTTGCTGCACCCAGAGACCCCTCCACAGTGACCTCTGCAAGGTGTGAGCCCCACGCCACTGCGTCCTCTCTCCTATCCGTCATGATGCAGGTGTGTCTGTCAACTCTTGTTTTATCTCTGTCCTCCCAGTGGGCATTAGCTCTGGGGGAGGAAACCTCTGTGGGGTTTTGGGCATTGTATCCCCAAGCCAGAATTGCCCCAGCCCAAGGTGGCCCCAGATAAGCACCAAGCAAATGAGACCCACTAGGCTAAAAAGGACTCTGATTTTTCCTCAGCAGCAGACTAAAGATGGGGAGACAGGGTGTCGCTCAGCCCCACTGTGATCCCTGCCACCTGGGCAGCCAGCCTCGGGCCTCCCCTGGTTGGGAAACAGCCCATGGCTCCAGGGCCGCACCCCCATGACCCCAGGAAAGATCTCCCCTCAGGTACCTGGAGCAACATCTCCCAAGAGGCTGCTCTCTCACCTCGGGGCACAACCAGTAAAAAAAGGGAGCGGGGTTCTGTGAGCTGAGTCCAGGTGCATCTGCCTGTCTAACAGCCCCAGGGCCCTGCCTGGCATATATGCCTGGCACCCGACAGCTCAAAACACTGATCCCAGACTAATCACTCTAATTTGAGAGATCATCTGAAATCTTGCAGGGGGCCCCCAGGGAGCTGGGTGTTACTGATAATAAAAGCGGACACGGGCAAGACGGCCGCATTAACAACACCCTTGAAAGCCGTCAGTCATGCACATGCGCGTGTGCACACACATACAGGATGGGGGGGAATCGAACCATCAGTAGGGCCACACAGCTCCCAGGCCTGCTGCAGCCTGCCAGCCCAGACATCTATACAACACCAGGGGAAAAATAAGCATTATGATGTGTTGCATTTTTACATGAGGATAATTAGCTCTGAATTATTCAGTGATCTCGGACGATATTTCCTGACAAACAGAAGCCCAGACTCCGTGGTTCCATTGCACGGTGCCCAGGATGCCAGGTTCTGGCTGCCACACATTCAACCCAGCTGCTGCCATAAAACAGAATTGGCTGGTCCTGGGCGCGGATGTGACAATCACCAGGCTGCCACTCGGAAGGCAGTGTCAAGGGTCTAAGTGGGGTACTCCTTGCACCTGACAAGCCTCAGCTGCTTCAGAGACAGCGCTGGTTCCAGAACCCCCAGGCCCGGCCCACCCCTACCAGAACTGAGTTGGGTCTGGATGCTCCTCTAGCAAATGCACCCAAAGACCCTCAGGGCTTCCCAGCCATGTTCTCAGGTCCTCCTGAGGCCCGTCCGAGGACACTGTACTGGAGCACTCGCAGGTTTATGCATCTTGGCACCATTCGCTCTCATGGCCAGCATTTATTTTTTCCTTCAGCACCTGTCACCATCTCTGCACTGGCCCCAGAGAGCAGAAAAATGAAACACATGCTTGTCTTGTGAGGAAAGAATGACCATTGACCTGTTTTATGGACAAGGAGGCTGGGGATGGGGTGGCCCGGACTAGAGGCACCAACTACCAGGCCCTGTCTGTACCTGGACTGCTCCCTGAGCCCCAGGAAGGACTGCATCATCAGTGGCCCACATGACTCTGTGAGGAGAGGGACAGGGTCTGTGTGAATGCGGCCCCAAGCTGAGCACAAGGCTGGGCACAGAAGGGGCCCGGGACTCACTGGGTGGATGGAGAAAGGGGGCGTCGGGTGTGCAGGAGGAGCTGGAAATGGCAGGGCTCGGGGAGCACGTGTCTGTCCTCAGGCACCCAAAGGGCTACACCCCAGGACAGCAGGAGCCAGTCTGTGCTGGGGGCTGGGTCATAGATACCTGGGAACAAGGACAAATGGAGACAGAGTGGTCCTTTACATGGCGGAGCAACTGTTCCTGCCACCGGGGCTGACCAGAGCTGAAACAGCGACTTCTGCCTAGAGAAAGTTGCTTGGTCACTGGGGACCCACAAGCCAAGGGCCAACCTGAGCCTAGGCCCATGGGGACGTTCTGCATTCCCTGGAGACCCTCCAGGACTTCTCTCTGGGAGAAACAAGCAAGTCCCCGAAGGGCGCAGGGCTCACAGCAGGACTGCACAGATGGACAAGCAGACATTAGGTGTGAATGGAGGATGGGCATGGTGGCCTTGGCAGGCAGGTCCCTCCTTCCTGCCCAACCCCCCTCCTCTTTCTGTCTCCTTCCCTTCTCCCATCCTTCCCTCCTTTTGTATCTTAATATTCTCTGCTATCCTGCACCTGCCATAACCCAAGCTGGCCCTGGATTACCTTCCAGTAGGATAGAAAAGTGATAAACAAGCAACTAGGAAATCAAATCCTTTCTAGACACTGTATCCATAAAAAGCTTGGCCGGGCAACAGCTCAGAGTGACCTCATACCTTTCCCATCCCCGTCCTTCCAATAAGCGTCCCTTATCATTTTACCAGATCGATACTGTGTGTTTGCATCAATCTACATCACTCAGTGCTTCCAGTCATTTAGCCAGGAACCCCTGGAGTCGTCCTGGCATCATCTCCCTCTCTTGAGACCCATGCCTATCTGTCAGCAAGTCCCACTAGCTCGGCCTCCAAACCACCCCAACCGTCCCTGCCCATCTGCCACTCTCCCAGGCTGCCTTTGCCCTTGGCTGTGTGTCCCGCCGGCTCCCGCATCCCTGTATTGCCTGGCCATTGTCAACACAAAGCCAGTGTGATCCTCCTCAGATTCAGGGTCCAAACCATCCCAGCTACGTCCTACCATGGTCCACTAGCTGTGTCCTGCATCCTGCATCCTCTGCCCTTACACTGTCTGGACCTCATGACCCCCTCCCCTAAGCTCCCTCCACCCCAGGCCATACTGCAGGGCCTGCACAGCTGCTGTGCCCTCGGCATTCCTCTGCAGAAACCCCTTTGTGGCAAACCCACCTGCCCAGCCAGTTTGACAAAAGCCCCCAATACAACTCTCCCTCTCCGCATTGCCTTTGCCTGCTTTGTTTTCCCCTGTGTCAACCATCTTTCCAGAACTGTGTCAAAGTACCCGAGAAAAACAACTTAGAAGGAGGAAAGGTTCATCTCGGCTCATAGTTCCAGAGGGTTTAGTCCACAGTAGCTTGACCACATCACTTTGGGCCTGTGGCAAAGCAGAACATCATGGTGGGGAGCAGAGCAAAGTCACTCACTTTGTGGTGCCAGGAGAGCAAGAGAGAGGGGTGGGGCCGGTGTTCCAATAGCCCTTCCAGGCCATGCCCCAATGACCTCACTTCCTTCCAGGAGACTCTACCTCTTAAAAGTGGCACCACCTCCCAAAAGCACCATGGGCTGGTGTCCACACTTTTAGTACACATGCCTTTGGGGCACACTTCAGATCTAACCATAACAACATTGCCGTCAACATCCACTAATATACACAGGATACACTTAGGGAAGTATACATTTTACTCCTATACCCCATCCCTAGACTATTCCAGGTACATGAAAAAAGGTATGAACAGCTAGGCATGGTGGCACTCACCTGTAATCTGAGCACTTGGGAGGCTGAGGCAGGAGGATCACTGCAAATTCAAAGCCAGCCTGAATAGTGACTTCAAGACCAGCCTGAACTACAGAGGGAGGCCCTGTCTCAAAAACAAAAGAAAGAAAGAAAAAGAAGTTGTGAATAAAAATTGGACAATTTTTAATAAATATACATCTCCCCTATATACCTACCTGGCCATTCCAGCCCTGAGCATTGACACAAGAGAACACTTCTATTCCTACCAAAGACTTCCACATAGATGCTCACAGTGGCTGTATTCATAACAGCCAGAAACCTGTCAGCATCTCCCATGCCCATCAGCAGAAGAAAGAGGGGGTAAACACACTGCAGAACACATATCAGGAAATATTACTCAGAAGTGCAAAGAGAATGGCATACCAAGAATTCTGCTCTCCGGATTGCAAAAGAGGTTATATCAGATCAGCTCTCCCAGGAGTAACAACCATGAACTCAGATGAAACATGAACATAACTACCTGTACACTTCAGTCTGGAGAGGTCCCACAGGCCCAAGGTTTACCATCTTAATCTCTAGCCTGGCCCCACTGGGAGGTGGTGGAGACCTTAGCAGTTTCTTCTAGCCATGGGGTGGGCGCATTTGAAGGAGGTTCTCGGTCAGCCCTCCTCTTTTCTCTCTCTTGTTTTCTGGTTGCCATAAAGTAAGCAGCTCACTCTGCTGTGTGCGCCTGCCGTGCGGTATGGTGCTGCTACTAACCCAAAGTCAACAAGACTAATCAACCATGGACTGAAACCTCGAAAACTGTGAGCCAAAATAACCTTTTCCTCTTTCTGCACTGATGACCTCCGGCACTGTGTTGCAGTAACAGGAAGCTGCCTATCACACTCTTGGAGGCACCAAAAGACAATCAAAAGCAGACAGATCCTGGAGGGGACTGGCTATTGCAAAAAGGGAAGGTGCCAGTGAATTTTGTTGTCTTATGGCATACCACCTTAAGACCGTCTTCCTTCTGAGCATTCAGCATAGCTAAAACTGCATCAAACCCTGCTTTCTCTGCAGCTTTACAAAGCAGCCCACAGCATATAGGGCAAGGACAGGAGCAGAGAAACAAGGAGAAAATCAGAGTTGAAGGCAACAAATCCCAGACGTGAACTCAGCCCAAACCACAGCTCCGCCATCAGCCAGTACAGACCACGCCCATGTGGAAACAGAATGCAAAGCAACTTCCTCTGCAGATGTACAGGCCTCCACGAAGTGACCAGGGAGCAGGATGATGACAGGTCAATCATGAGGTATAACGATGGTGCCTGCTGCAGGGACTTATCAGGAAACCAGGCCACAGGCTTGTAAAGTGCTTGGGATGAGGTAAGTACCCAATGCATATTAGCTTTCTGATGATTAGTGGTGAAAGTGTTGAATGATTATTGGTGGTGAAAGTGTTGAATGGGGTGGTGGTGATGGTGTTGATGGTGGTGATGTTGATGCTGTGGTGATGAAGGTGGTGATGACGTTGATGGTGGTGATGGTGGTGGTGGTGGTGGTGGTGGTG
>PVLD010021940.1:0-30357 GCA_004027595.1 Dinomys branickii
TTTTAAGTGTAAATGATTTTTTTTAGAGGTGAAATCATTCGCTGGTTGTTTATTTTTTGGTACAACCAGAAAATAGTGGGATATTGAATTATGGCAGGCTAGACTGTCTCGGGTGTCAGCTTAACATTCCATAGGTGGGGGTTAGTTTTATATCCTGCAATACAAAGCATACTAAATGGCAATTTGGAGTCACAGTCATACATTTAATATGTCTTGGATATCTTAAATGACTTCTATTCCCATGTTGTTTTTAGTAGTATTGTTTCCTAAAGAAAACTACTTCCTGATTGTTGCCCTGTCAGAATTGTGTGCACTCTGTAACATCTTCGGTCGTGGTAGTCCAGTTTGCCTAATTTTGTTGATGTGCTGTGAAAGATCAAAAATTTGAGTGTATAGTGTATGTGATACAAAATTGTGAATCGGTGGGACTTGCAACACTTCGTCAGCATTTGAGGATACTGGTACTTCATCCTCTCACGGGAAATTTGCCTCCAAATTTGAAGCTGGAAAGTCACTGGAATAACTGAAAAAGAAACAATACGTGGCATTTTAGATTTTTGGTACGTGTGTTAAGAATTGTGTACAAAGTGAAATGTCTGTACTGATCCTCAACACAACCAATAAAATCTCAAATATGGAAGACAGTTTGAAGTATGCAGTTTAAAGTCTGATTTACATTTTATTTAGAGAAGTTCTTTATTTAACCCATATGTGGGGGCTGTTGGGGCTTGAATGCAAGGCCTTTGCCCTGAGCTCTGCATCCAGTGTGATCATTGTTAACCGCACCTGGAAGCACAGGCTTAATGTGATCAGAAGGCCGCTTCTAGACCGGCTGAAGTGAATGTTTTATCAGCGGTGGCCGGAGAAGTTGAGTTCATACATGGTGTAGGGATGGTGTTACAATGCAGGAATCTGGGTGGAATGTTTGGGTGGTCCACACAGGTGCAGATAGCGCTAGACTTAGCGCCAGGAGATAATGTCAAGGCGTAATAGTTTCCTAGTTTTTGTAGAGGGCAGTGTATTTGCTGAAGTCAGGCCTGACAATCATCTTGCCTTGGCCTATCTGTGTGGAGTTAACGTGTATCACCACAGAATTTTTTAATTTGAAGGAAGTAAAAATTGGAAGGTACCTGGATGACTTCTAATTGAGCTTTCCTGGAGGTGGGAGCCAATGCCTCCCCAGGCTGAGCAGGTGCTGTGCCCTGAGCTGCGTCCCCAGCCCCTCACTGCCGCTGGCTCACAAAAACATCAGTGTCTTGAAGTCAGATCATTGCTCGCTCCAGTGGGATTGATAGTTGGGAGTTTGGTGTTTCAAGCTTGGGCCTCAGTACGGAGCTCAGGCTAGACTGAAACTTCCTGGACTCAGCTGTCCTCAGGCTGTGGCCTGCCTTGTAGCTGAGTATGTAGGTGTGCTTCACCATGCCTGGCTTGTATTCTCTAGTGTTTTTTTTTTTTTTTTTCCGGGACCGGGGATCAAACTCAGGGCCGTAGTGCTTAGCGGCAAGCACTTAGCCCACTGAGCTGTACCTCCAGCCCCTCCAGTGTGTTTTCATGTGTGTTCAGCTTCACGTTTGCTCTCTCAAATCCTGAGAGGTGGTGTGGGGAGTGTGTTGATTTGCAAATTGAGAGTACCGCTGAATTTAGGGAAGCTGGCCCTTGCTACTGGATGTGGTGTGGACAGGAGTAGGGAAGCGTGCTTTCAAACTTCAGGGACACATCACAGAACACTGAGGCTGCAGGGTTCAGGTTAGCAAATGTGAGGGCCAGCGCGACCACTTGGGGATGGGCAAGGCTCAGGCCAGAGGGACAGACGTCTGAAGCAGTGATAAAGATGTTTGAGTTCCTAAATAATACCTAAGCTCTGGGGGTGTCATTCAGACACTGAGGTCCCTGCTGCATGAGTACTGTTGCGCTTTTTTATTCCAGTCTGCTTAGTGCCTGTGTGTAGCCGGGAGGGACACTGTAAAGAGGAACGGGAGAAGCAGCCAAGGGCTCAGTCTTGTGCGCTGTGCTCCCTAGGCCCCCAGCTCGCCCCAGCACAGCACCATGGGCTGAGGGAACTCAGCTTGGCCCAGCGGCATGAACTCACTGTAATGTACTCAGGGAAGGTTTTGTTTTCCTCAAGCAGTGGGTACGGGTGTTTTTGGGTAAAGACTGATGTTGAAAGGAGTCCTGGGTGGAAGGGAAGCCCTGCAAGAGCCGTGCCGTCCGGTCATCTACTCAGAAGCCCAGGGACCTCACAGCTACACGCCACCCTTCGTTTTCTTTGAGACAGGGTCTCAGTATCCAGTTCGGGCTGGCTTTGAACTCTGTATCTCAGGTTGGTCTCAGACTCACAGCGTGCCTTCTGCCTGTGTCCTGAGTGCTGGGATGATAGGCTTGTGCCACCATACACAGCCACGCCGTCCCTCAGCTGGATGTCCTCTTCAGCTGTCAAACAAGAACAGCTTGACAATTGTGAAACTCAACCATAGTCCCAGTACTCTGGGAAGCTGAGGCAGGGGAATCCCTAATTTAGCAATTTAGAGAGATCCTGTCTCGAAAAACAAAAGGGCTGGAGATGTAGCTCAATGCAAAGGTCCTGGAATCAATCCCCAGCATTATCAAAAACATACCAAAAAACCCACTTCTCTAAGTACTTAGAGAAAGTACTTTCCCTTTCAACATCTAGTTGAAATATTGATAAGAGTGTTGACTCCATGAATCATCAGACGCCTAACATACAGTACAAGGAATGTATGTACATAACGATGCAAACTAGTTCAGTCTTACTTGGTCAGTTAGGTAAACCAGTATTCCTGGCTTCTCAGAGGTTAAACTTGACCCCGTTGTCAAAGTCAGTCAGCTGTGGGATTTTGGGCAAAGGTCACGGTGCCTACAGCACAGACACCTTAGGGTCGCCGTCTGCGCGGTGGAGGGCATAGCAGCAGCAGAGGGACGAGGGACGGGAGGAGAAGTCGTATCATTGTCCGGAGCAGCGATTCACACTCCCGGGGAGGGCTCGGGCAGTGCAGGCGAGCTGAGAAACAGCCCTAGTTCACGGCCTTAGGCAGCTTTACAAACTATAAAGCAGCACTTCCTCTAGATCCTTCTGCTAAAGTGATGTCAGGCCGGGGATGTAGCTCAGCACAGCACAGCCTGGCAAGTGCAAATTCATGAGTTGGATTCTCAGTACCAAAAAAAAAGAAGATCACAGACAAATTATGTTGTTACGTGTCCTGTTCTCTGCTCTCTTCATAGCAAAGACCTCCTGTCCATGGATGCACTGTAAGGCATTTGTTAGCTCTAATAGCTTTTTTTTTTTTTTTTTGGTATTTTTGAGACAGGGTCTTGCTATGCAGTTCAGGCTGTCCTTGAGCTCACTTTGTTCCCAGGCTCTTTTTTTTTTTGCCATACTGGGGATCGAACTCGGGACCCTACGCCTGCTAGGCAGGCACTTATTCTACTGAGCTATATCCCCAGCCGCCCCTTGAGCTCACTTTGTAGCCCAGGCCACTCTTGAACTTGCAATGATCCTCCTGCCTCAGCCTTTTGAGTGCTGGGATTACAAGTGTACACTACTACACCTGGCGAGTAAGCACTGCATAGCATTCTACCACAAGAACATGCAATTTGTCATTGAGACTTCCTTCTTTGCTAACTTGTACAGAGCTACAGATAATCTACAATTACAACCTCAAGTGCAGTGAATTTGCAATATGAGTCATTTAGAGATAATGGAAAGTTTCAAAACATTAAACAGGTGACGAATAATTTAGTGGCCATTGGTTTTATTTTAAAACAATTAGAAAAAAAACAATGAGTTAATAAAACCTAAAGCATATAGCCAGGTGTGGTGGTGCATGTCTATACTCCTAGCACTCAGGAGGCTGAGGCAGGAGGATCACTGCCAGTTTGGGACCAGCCTGAGCTACAAAGTGAGCTCAAGGCCAGCTTGAACTGTATAGTGAGACCCTGTCTCAAAAAAACAAAAAAAACCCCAAACCACCTACAGCATATATAGCCTTAACCCCAGGAACTAGAAGAAATTATTTAGGTATGCTGGTAAATTTTCTTCATATATGTTTATTTTTAATTGAAAAATTTTAGTATTTATCATTTGACTCTGAGTTAATTTAGCCTTTTATAGCCATTATAGCCTTTTAATAATTGTTTGGGCTTTTTTTTTTGTTTGGTTGGGTTTTTTTGGTTGTTTATTTGTTTTTGAGATAGGGTCTTGCTATGCAGTTCAGGGTGTCCTTGAACTCACTTTGTAGCCAAGGCTGGTTGTGAACTCCCAAAGATCCTCCTGCCTCAGCCTCCCAAGTACTGGGATTACAGGTGTTCACCACCATGCCTGGCTTGTTTTTTGAGGCAGGGTCTCACTGTGTTCAGGCTGGCCTTGAACATGCAATGATCCTTCTGCCTCAGCCTCCAAGCACTGGGATTACAGGAGTACACCACCATACCATCTACAGCGTTCTAAAAACTTACTCTTTATTAGGGATAAGTTTACCCACACCCCAGCAGTTAAGTGTAGTGAAGTCCCAGAAGCCATCAACACACTCCAATCCTGCTATTTGAAGCATACATGTTATTTAAAAAAAGAATGGACTGTATATTTATTTATTTATTTTTTGTGGTCTTTTTGAGATGGTCTCACTATGCAGTTATGCAGTTTAGGCTGGCCTTGCAGCCCAAGCTGGTCTCAAATTCACTATGATCCTCCTGCCTCAGCCTCCTGAGTGCTGGGATTATAGGTGTGTGCCATGACTCCCACCTCTGGATACATATTTTCTAATATCTATAAAAAATGGAGGGCAGGTGTAGTGGCACACAATTGTAATCCTGGCACTCAGAATGCTGAGGAAGGAAGATTGCTACAAGTTTGAAGCCAGCCTGGTTTACATGTTAAGTTCAAGGCCAACCTACTACATAGTGAGATGTTGTTTAAAAAAAAAAAACCAGGGGGCCGGGGATATAGCTCAGCGGCACAAGGGCCTGTCTGGCAAGCGCAAGGTCCTGAGTTCGATTGCCGGTACCAAAAAACAAAAAGTTAAGTGGACAAAATGCACAGGTTAAAATATTTATATGACGGATAATAAATATTCATTTACCTTTGTAGTTTCACACATTTGGTCAGAGTTTGATACAGATTCAATCAAGGAGGAAGCAGTTATTTTTAAAGATTTTAATGTGGGCTGTGTCTCCCCCACCATAGCTCATGCTCGCTTTGCCTCTTCCTCCTGTCCACTCTCCACTGAGAAATGCCTGACGTGCCTGATCTGTGACAGTCTTCCCAGCCACCGAGAAGCAGATCTTCGAAGACCACGTGTACTGCCCTCCCTGTAGCATCCCGCCATCCTGTGCCCTACACCCGAGCTACAGGGTGGATCAGGCCTGCGTCTGTCCACAGAAGTTGTGCAGCAACAGTGCCTGCTTTTCCTTTGGACTCGGGGACGGGCACTGAGTGTCCCTCTCCGTGGTGTCCAGTGCCAGTCACGGTTGGGCCTGAGTGTGAGTACTGGGGTCTGGCTTGGCCTTGGCGGGAGGCGCCAGCATCTGAGGTTTCCTCCTCCTCAACCGCCCTTCCAGCCGAGCCCAGGAGGCACTGCTGTGGCCGGGACGCCCAGCTTGAATACCAAAGATTTCTCCTCAATCTCTCGTCTTCTTCCAGACCCCTGACAGGAATGCCTCCCCACAGAGCCCTATGTCCCTCGGCTCTCTACTCAGTGAGCTGTGCTATGCCTGCCACGGCTGGATCTTGGAGTTAAAGTTGAGATGCTTTGATGGGTTTGCAGCTTGTGGAGCGGGTCAGCTGCGGTGGCATGCAGAGTACTGGAGCAAATTGTTAATCTAACCCTAAAATAAATAGTCTTTCAGGGATTTAAGTAAAAAAAAGATAAATAAAAATAAAGATTTTAATGTGCAATGTGTTTTTGCACTTTCTGCAGCAGCTCTGGAGTCCTCTTTCCTGAGAACCTTTAGCTGTGTTGTCCAGGCTGCCTCAGTGGCCTGAATTGATAAAAAGTTTCCCTTTCACAGTCATTTTGACTTTGTTTAAGAACCAGAAGTCACACAGGGCCATATTCAGTAAATAAGGTGGTAAAACACAGTGTCATATTTTTATCTTATTGTCGGATGGAACTTAGCAACAGCATTCACTGTATTTTTGATCACATCTCATAAAGACACTCAGAAAAGAGGACTGCAGAGCGACCTCAGGATGTGCAAGGAGCTGGGGATATAGCTCAGTGGAATAAGCGCCTGCCTAGGACGTGCAAAAACACATTGCACATTAAAATTTTTAAAAATAACTGTTTCCTCTTTAATTGAATCTGTATAGATTGATTATCTGCAAAGCTTCATGGCTCGCCGGGCGTGGTGGAGGATCCTTGGAAGTTCGAGACCAGCCTGGGCTACAAAGTGAGCTCAAGGCCAGCCTGTGGCATATGCCTGTAATCACACCATTTTGGGAGGCTGAGCTAGGAAGAGTTCAACTGCATAGTGAGACTTTGTCTCAAAAAAAAAAGCTGCATGGCTAAAATTTAAGCTGTCTTTTACCAGCTAAATTTTGAGTTTCCAATGAAGGGTTATTTATGTTTCTCTAATTTGCAGTACAATTTTTTCCCAGCATCATTTTGTTTTTGGTACCAGGAATCAAACTCAGAAAAGTTTCACGTGTACCTGACACCTGTGTTCTACAAGTCCTGCACTGTTACACTTGCTGCATGACATCTTCCTGTTTATCTACTTATGTTTCCGCCTACCATCAATCCTATGTCTAAAAATTAATTTCAAAATAAGTTGCGGCATCAGTACATTTCCCCCCAGAATGTCAGCACACTTTATTAGAGCTTAATATTTGCTTATGGTTCTATTTTTTCCTCCAGGGGTGAAATTTGCATGTGATGACCAGTGCTCATCTCAAGCTTCCTGTTTAGGTCTGCACCTGGGGACCAAAAATCTCGCCAAGCCACACAGCAGTTAGCATCACTCTGGAGGGTCCCTCGCACTCCTTTCCTTTTTCCAATACAGGTTAGTCTTGCCTGACCTGGATACACACATAAATGGAATCACACAGGATGTCCTCTGTTTCTTTTAAATTTGAGCATGTCTCACTATGTTGTCCATGCTGGCCTTGAACTCACTACGTAGTCAAAGCTGGCCTCCAATAGTGATCTTCCTGCCTCAGCCTCCCAAGTGCTGGAATTGCAGGTGTGCACTCTCATTCCCAGCAATATACTCTCTGAGTAATGTTTGTGAGAGTTGCCCACACTGTTCTGTATACACATACCAGTTCACTCCTTTCATTCCAGTGTATGAGTATCTGCGATTTGTTTATCCTTTATTTTTGTTTGTTTTGTGTTTGAGACAAGGTCTCCCTATGTGGTACAGGTTGACCTTGAACTCTCTGTGTAGCCCAGGCTGGCCTCAAACTCAAGGTGATCCTCCTGCCCCAGCCTCCTGAGTGCTGGGATTGCAGGTGTGTACCACCAAGCCTGGCTCTTTCTTTTGTAGGTGGACAACTCAGATGTTTTTCTCTTTCTTTCTTTGTTTCTTCCCTCCTCCCTCCCTCCCTCCCTTCCTTATTATTATGAATAAAGCAGCCAGGCACAGTGGCATATCCCTGTAATCACACCATTTTGGGAGGCTGAGCTAGGAAGATTGCCACGAGTTCAAGGACAGCCTTGGGCTACATAGTGAGACCCTGTCTCAAAATAATAAAAACAAACCAAAAAAAGAAGAGACCCAAGCCAGCCTGCTTGCATCTCTTGTTATGTAACTCAGCAAGAAGGCCCTTGGACTTGCCAGCTTCCAGCATCATGAACTGAATAAAGCTCCACCCTTTGTAAGTTATCTGGTCTCCCTGATTTTGTGATAGCAGCAGAAAGCTCAGAGTTCGCTTCTGCATCTTCTCTTTCAGTGACCTGTGTTTCTGTCCTTTCAACAACTACTCAACTGCTCAATTACTGTAGAGTACCTTGAGTCGGGTAATGCAAACCCTCTGATCTTGTACTTTTCCAAATTGTTTTAGTTAGGAATGGGAGTGTACTCAGTGGTAGATGCTTGAAAAGTTCCTAGGTTCGATCCCCAGAAACAAAACAAAACATGGGCAATGAAAACTAAGTGATACCACCTGGGAGATGCTCATCCACAGTGTTTGAACTGAATCTAGTCACAAGGAGTGGCCGAATGCATCTGGGATAGGAAACATCCCGAAGACAGAGGCCTGGATCCCTAGGAATCAAAGTGGAAAGGGGGAGGACAGGAGTTGGGAGGCGGGGCCTGGTGGTGCACACCGGAGACCCCAGCATTCTGGGAGGCTGAGGCAGGAGGATCGCAAGTTCAAGCCCAGTCTGGACAACTTTATGAGGTCCTGTCTCAAATAAAACAATAATTGGGGCTGGGGATATAGCTCAGTTGAATAAGCGCTTGCCTGGCAAGTGCAAGGTCCTGAGTTCGATCCCCGGTACCACAAAATAAAATAAAATAAATAAATAAATTAAAAAAAAAAAAACAATAATGGCACATGCCTGTAATCCCAGTACTTGGGAGGCTAAAGCAGAAGCATTGCTATGTGTTCAAGGCCAGCCTGAACTACATAGTCTCAAAACAAAAGCAAAATGAAAGAAAAATTTGGCAATATAGCACAGGCCATGGATTCAATCCCCAATACTGCCAAAAACATGCTATACTTGATAATTTTAATTGGAGAAACTGAAAATGTACTGTTATAAGCACCTGTGGTACTATACTGTGATTATGCGTTCTAAGTACATACTGAAACGCCGAAGTGACATGCTGTGGTACATACTTCATAAAATTAGAATATATATATATATATTTGTGGGAGGTGGGAATTGGGCATTGAACCTGGCACCTTTGCACTGACCTACATTCCCAGCACTTTTTAAATTTTGCAACAAGATCTTGCTAAATTGTCCAAGCTGGGCTCAAAACTGCAATCCTCCTGCCTCAGCCCCGCAGGGTGGTGGGATGACAGACATGCACCATCGTGCCTGGCTCTTCTGTACTAGTCTTTCAGCTTTACTATAGGCTTGAGAAAATTCAAAATAAAAAGTCAAGAGGAAGCTGGGCATGGTGGTGGATGCCCTCATGGTAGTAATGTGACCTCTCTGAGAGACTGAGGCGAGAGAACTGAAATTTCAAGCCCAGTCTGAGCCATTTAGCAATTTAGCAACATCATTTCTCAAATTAAAAAGATAAACAAAAGCAATTGCTTGTGGATGCAGCTCAACACAAAGGCCCTGGATTCAATCATCAATACTGGGGAGGAAAAAAAAGTCAAGGGTGAAAAACAACGGAAAGAAGACAACATCCCCTGGTTCCTGAAATAGTTAACATTTGTGCTTTGCTGTTTCTCAACTTGGCATTGCATTTGTTTGGAACTTTGAAACACTTAAAATGTTGGTACTCTTGCTGAGGCCTCTGCATTTAGACCACAGGGCGGCTGTGGGGAAGTGCTTGCCCCCCAGAGGCAGATGCCAGCAGGGTCTGCCTTGCCTGTTGCCTAGAGGAACACATCCCCCATGTTCCTCATGCTCAGAGTTTGCAGAATTTGGCACACTGTTCAAAGATGCCTTTGCCATTGACCTAATAGCTGTTGGGGTTGTAACTATTCTCTTCTGCAGAGGTGTGGAGGGCTGGCAAAGTTAAGTGACAGTGAGAACAGTACACAGCGTGCGAGACTTGAGTTTCACTTTGGGAACACAGATATGACAGAACTCCTACTTTTTTCCTTACTGGGAATTGAACCCAGGGTCTTTGCACTGGGCTGCATCCCCAGCTCTTTAATTTTTCATTTTGAGACAGGGTCTCACTAAGTTAGTAAATTTCCCAGGCTGGGGTTAGACTTGTGACCCTCCTGCCTCAGCCTCCCAGAGTGCTGGGATGACAGGTATATGCCACCATGCTGTGCCAGGATGCAATTCTTAAATATGTATTCACATGTGAGGAAGCAGAAGGGAGAGTGCAGACTGTATGAATGAAGTGGAAAGATGATCAGGCACTGTGGTGCACACTTACAATCCCATCTACCTCAGAGGCTGCAGGAGAAAGATAGCAAGGTATTTATTTCGGTGTTTGCAGACAGGGTCTCATATGTAGCCCAGCCTGGCCTCAAACTCATGGAGATACATTGGCTCACCTGGCACCAACAAACCACAGACTGAACCCTGGGAACCCCTGAGCCAAACCAACCTCTTTGTAAGCTGATTTTCTCTGGTGTGCTGGCAGAGGTGGAAAGCTGCCCAGTAGATAACATCAAAGACACAAAAAAGCACAGAGAAGAATGTGAAACCACCTGATCCCCCGGGGCACAGGCTGGTGCTGTCCTTACCTTCACCCAGGTGCTTTTCTGCCTGTTACTAATAAGGATGGTGAAAGTGATTGCCGTGCGCATTATGCAGCCGCAGCGGGGCAGGCTCTGACAAGCCCACATCCACACATTGCTGGTCATGTGCAGACTTGCTCTGGGGGTGGGGACTGCCACTGCCCAGTTCCTTTGAGACAGAGCCATTGTGTCCCTCTGAATAGTACAGGGGAAGCCCCAAGTGCAAGTGGGATGTCTCAGCAGGGTCTTTCTGTAAAAAGTGCTTCTTCTTTTCTTTTTGAGACAAGTTCTCACCATGCAGCTCAGGCTGGCCCTGAGCTCACTTTGTAGTCCAGGCTGGTCTCAACTCACAAGGATCCTCTTGCCTCAGCCCCCCAAGTGCTGGGATTTATAGGTGTGTACTACCACACTCAGCAAAGTGCTTCTTTTTATAAAGACAGAACTATACATTGAATTCGGTTGAGACAGGAGGACTGCAAATTCAATCCCAGATTAGGCTATTTATTTATTTATTTATTTATTGAGACGGTCTCCCTATGCAGTTCAGGCTGGCCTTGAGGTCACTTTGTAGCCCAGGTTGGCCTTGAACTTGCAAGATCCTCCTGTCTCAGCCTCCCAAGTGCTGGGACACCACACCCAGCTCAGACTAGGCAATTGAGTAAGACTCTGTTTCAAAATAAAATTGTAAAAGGGCTAGGGCTGTAGTTTAGTGCAAAGGCCCTCAGTAGCAAAGACCAAAACAAACAAAAGGCATTGGGGAAAATGCTGTAAAATTCCATTTATATTCTGTTCAAAAATGCAAGTCAGGAAAGTGGTTATGCTGGTGGGGAGAGTGGGGTTCTGGTTATAGTATTTTTTATTTCATTTATTCTTTTGAGAGAGGGGCCTCGCTATGGAGCCCAGGCTGTCCTGGAACTCTCAGCGATCCTCCTGCCTTAGACTTCTGAGTACTGGGATTATACACATGCGCCACCACGCCCAGCTATGGTGTTTTTAAATTCACTGGTGAAAAATTCATTGAGTTAAATGCTTATGCCTTACTTTTCTATAAATATGTCAGGTGTGGTGGCAAAGGAAAGAAAGAAGGGAGGGGAAGGAAGGGCGTCAGTGAAAGTTCCTATTAAAAAGACAGAAAAAGAAAGCTGTTACCTACTGTGGAGGCAGAATGACTCTCCAAAGATGTCCCCAGCCCGATTCTATTCCTGTTTGCAGATATATAATGTTTCACTGCAGGCCTGGTTAGGCTATGCGCCTCGAGGTGGAGAAGCTCTCCTGGCTTACCTGGGCAGCCGATGTCCGATCAGAGTCCCTGTCACAGTAAGAGGACAAGGACTGCCTCAGGCGCAGCTGAGTGCCTGGTCTCGAGCCTGCAGGAGGAGCCTAGCGAGACACCCAGCCGCCTGGGGACCTGGAGGGAGGAGGCAGAAGTGCAGCCTGGCAGATGCTCGCCACTCCCTGGCCCGCGGGGCCTGCCGCTGGCCGCAGCAGGTTCTCCCATGGGCAGAAGTGGAGATGACAGTGAAAACACGGATGCAGGGATGCAGCCCTAATCGGGACACGGGGGGCAAGACAGGAGAGGCTCCGGCTCGGGGGCAGCAGGGCTCACTGTGCGGCAGCGTGCAGCCGGCCTGCTGGAAGGAGGTTGTCCCCCCAGGCCTGGGGTCACAGCTCTGGAATCGTCATGGCTGGGGACAGCTCTGTCCTGGGAAAGGATGACTGTCAGCGATGAACCCCGTCCTGTGGGCCTCTGCCTTTCCCAGTATCCAGGT
Source organism: Dinomys branickii (assembly GCA_004027595.1). NCBI lineage: Eukaryota > Metazoa > Chordata > Mammalia > Rodentia > Dinomyidae > Dinomys > Dinomys branickii. The sequence continues at coordinate 12,106 of PVLD010021940.1, forward strand.
GATCGCAGGCTCAGACTGAGGCCGGAGACTTGGGGAGCAGTTTCAGGTCCCCGAGGACCTGGTGTCTCCATAGGGCAGCAGAGCCTATGAGTCCAGGGCTGGTGAGTCCTGACTGCAGCTCCTAGCAGCTGCCCTGAAGCCATTGGGATGCCCTGACAGCCCAGGACAGGCCCAAGTCCTCTAATAACAGAGGACACAAGATAGAGGCCCAGCTTTGCTCTGCATTTAGCCACCTGTCCAGCAACTGTAGCCCTAAGTGACCTGATTCGTAGCAAAGATGGCTTTGAAATCTCTGGCTGTCCCTGAAGAAAACTCATGTTTTCAATGAGCAGCAAGAGAGGAGGGATTATGTCTGTCCCTCACACCAGCTGTGGATCCTATGTCATAACTTTGTCAAACCCTGTTCTAAACTTTGTTTACCTCCAAACTATAAAAGGGAGAAACTAGGGCTGGGGATATAGCTCAGTGGCATAAGTGCTTGCCTGGCAAGCCTGTAGTCATGAGTTCGATTCCCGGTACCAAAATAAAATAAAATAAAAGGATAAAATTGTGTTGTTTTAAAGTCACTAAGCTTGTGGTGGTTTGTTAAAGCCCTGGTAGTAAACAAATACAGTGTCAGAGGCAACCTTTAAGATTCTGAATCAGGGCGTGATGGCCTCTCAGTAATCCCAGCATTCAGGAGGATCATTATAAGTTCAAGGCCAGCCTAAACTACATAGTAAGATCTTGTCTCAAAAAAAAAAGAGATTCCAAAATCTGAGCCAGATGTGGTGGCTCACACCTGTAGTCTCAGCACTTAGGAGGCTGAGGCAGGGGGATTGCCATGAGTTCTAGGCCAGCCTGGGCTACACATCAAGGCCCTGCCTCACAAAACAAAAACCAAACAAACGGTCAAAAAGATCCTAAAATCTACTCTAGGAGTTTAATGAATAATATATCAAGTGGGCTAGGGTGTGACTCAGTGGCACAGCACCTCACTAGCACACATGATGCTCTGGTTCCACCCCCAGAATCCTCAGTACCTACCCCCCACACTGCACATGCAAGCACATGTGCACACTCGCGCACACGCAGGAACAACAAGAGCACTAATTATTATTGGTCTAGTTATATGAAACCATTTTATCCATACTGTAAACATTACAGGCTCTACAAAAGATACCCTGTCCTCCCCTCACTTAATTACAGGCTCCAAACTCGGCTACCTTGTGGGGTGTGGTGGCACATGACTGTAATTCAGGAGGCTGAGGCTGGAGGATCCTTGCGAGTTCAAGGCCAGCCTGGGCTACAAAGTGAGCTCAAGGCCAGCATGACCTGCCTAGCAAGACCATGTCTCAAAAAGACAAAAAAAAGAGAAAAAAACAAAACAAACTAGGCTCCCTTGTGGCTCCCAAGCTTTTTAAGTGTGAATGATCAGCCAGGAATAGTCCCGGTTCTGTAATCCCGAGGGAGGGGGACTCAAGTCTGAGGCCAGTCTGGGCCACTTAGTGAGACTCTGTGTCAAAATTTAAATAAATACGTACATAAAGTTATTTCCTCCCAGTTACGCGTTATTTGTTTTTTTTTAACTTGTGGTTTCCGTCAATCATCAGAGCTTAACCACAGAAAACGGTCCCTGGGTTCGAAGCCTCCGTGGAGACCGGAGCCAGTGTCGGGGCTGTTCATCCTCCTCTACATTGTTTCTTCATCTCTCTTTTTTTGGAGACAGACTCTTGCTATGTAGTCTAGGCTGGTCTCGAACTCTCAGCAATTCTCCTGCCCCAGCCTCCTCAGTGCTGGGACTTGTCTTCCTTTCTAAGACCGCAGGCCGGGCTGTCGGGAAGCGGAGGACACAAAGCGGAGGATGTGTAGGTCAAACTGGAGCGCAGAGAGACCGGCTGGGGCCAGGGATGTCCGGCTTCCTCTGGCTTTCAGGGTGTGTGTCCTGCGGCAGGAAGAGCCGCTGCCCTTTGTCACAGAGCCCGGTGGGACCGGCCCAGGAGTCAGGAGCTCCAGAGCCTTGCGCTGAAGCAGAACAGTGCGGAGAAGCTTGGGCTGGGAGTGAGCTCCTGCTCTCTGTGTGTTCGCACCCCACCGCCCTGGACAGTGCTGCGGGGCTGAGTGTGAAAACCACGTGGCTCTCGCTGTGCTGCAGCCTCCCCACTTGCGCCAGGGGGTTTGGGACCCATCTTTCCACAAGGCGGGAAAACCTAGGAATGCATCGGCTCACCAGGCTCGCCTAGCGCTCGCTGAACCTCTGAGGGCTGGACCCCACGGGCCGGTACCTTCCTCCCAGCATTGGAAAGTCCGTGTGAAATTCTCCGCGGGGATTCCCAAGAACTAAGCAAACCGTCTGTTCTTGCCACCGTGTCTAGAACACGAGACACTATGTCTTGTTGAGTCAGTTGATCCCATTACTAAATTAGATGCTGAAAAGATGTGCTCTTGGTTTGAACACATAAAGATCATTAGCTCTTTCAGAGGTTGGTGCTTTGTGTGTGTTTCCTCGTAGAGGGAGTTGAACCCAGGGTATCTACACTGAGCCACACAACCGCCCCCTTTCTTATTGTAAGACAGAGTCTCGATAAGTTGCTAAATTGCCCAGGCTGGGCTTGAACTTGCAGTCCTCCTGCCTCAGCCTCCTAAGTAGCTGTCGTTACAAGTATGTACTACCATACCTAGTGAATTCATTTCTGTAAAACAAAAACTTGATGCCAAACACACTTGGACTTCATCTCCTTTTATAACTGCTGTTCATTTCTTGGGTTTTTTCGAGATAGGGTCTTATGTAGCCCGGCTGGCCTTGAACTCACAGTGAGCCTCCTGGCTCAGCCTCCCAAATGCTGAAATTACAGGCATGTGCCACCATGCCTGGCATGATATATTTATAGAAAAGTCATTAACATTGGGCTTAATAAAATTTTCACCATTGAATACAACCGAGATTAAAAAACAAAATAACCAGAAGCCAGACATGTCCTTCACACCAGGGTAGCTACCACTCCAAGGGTAGCTACCTTTCTGGCTTCCAGGGCCTGATTTTTTGAAGAGGATATAAATAGGATCCAGAGGATTTAACCTTGTATTTCGCACTGAACTACATCCTCATCCCTTTTAAAATTTTAGGACAGGGTCTCCCTAGATTGCCCAGTCTAGGATTGAACTTGCAATCCCCCTGCCTCAGCCTCCTGAGTAGCTAGGATCACAGGAACGTGCCACTGTGCCCAGCACTTAGGTGTTCCTGATTCTCAGCAAGCGCGCTAACCCTGAACTACATCCCAGCCCTAACATACTTTATGTCTGGCTCTTGCTGAATCCTTCTGTCTGAGAGTCATTTATATTGTAGGTTTATTCCCACTGTCATTTAGTTACTGTTCTGATGAATAAACTATTTATCTACCCCCTCTGGTTGATGGGCAATCAGTGATCTCCAGTTTGGGGCTTGCTATGGATTGAATACGTTCTGTCTTCCAGAAACTCACACGGAAATTTAATCTCCAGCTTGGTGTGGTGGTGCACGCCTGTAAGCCCAGCACTCAGGAAGCTGAGGCAGGAGGATCACTGTGAGTTCAAGGCCAGCCTGGGTAATATGGTGAGGTGAGTTTAAAGCCAACCTGAACTACCTATAGAGACCCTGTCTCAACACACACACACACAGACACACATAGGCACATGCACACAAACTCCAGAAAAACGACCAGAAATTTTCCACAAATTAACAAAAACCTTACCCCACCTCATGAAGTCCTTGCTGGGTGTGGATGGTGTAGTCTGAAGCCCAGGGTTCTTGTAAGAAACCTAGGAGGCTCTGGAAGTGGTTTGATGGGAAAACGTGGTCAGACAACGTGCCTCCTGCTTTATGTAGCTGTTGTTTGCCACTGAAGAAACTTTATACTTACATTGCATCCACCCCCACCTTCCCCGAGACAATCACCCAGCTGGAATCCTTGAAAAAATTTTAAGATTACAAACTGGGCATGGTGGTGCACACCTGTAAGCCCAGCACTCAGGAGGCTGAGGCAGGAGGTGAGTTCAAGGCCACCTTGGGCTACATACTGAGACCCTATTTTAAAAAAACAAACGAAAAAAAGTAAAAAAGTAAGGTTATAAACAATTCAAAGTTGGGGGCTGATCTTGCTCTATGAAGACAAGAGAGTGCTGAAAAATTTCTTTTAGTAATTTTAAAGTTACTGAGTAGAAAGCATTACTACCTGGTTCAAGGTAAATCTACATAGATTCTGTCTTTTTTGCCACGAAACTAGACTTCTTGGGCTGTTTTCTTACTGCAAACACTTCTCCCATTGTCACGTGCCCTCTGGGGAGGTTTGGAAATGAACTTGTGTGGAATGCCTATTCTTCCTGAGGTTAGGTTTTCACAGAGCTTGTCTTGTAGGCTTCTTATAGGAAATTTTATCTTTTAGTTGTTATGAAAATTACGCCACTAAAAAAATGTAATGAATGAGTTCATTTTGTGCTAACTCCCAGCTACCCATAGGTAGCACTGCATGAATTTTGTTCTTATCCATTGATTGTTTCAGGACTGAACCTAGGGCCTTCCCAGCTGAGCTGCCTGTCCAGCCCTTTATTTTGCACTTTGAGGCGGAGTTTCACTAAGTCACTCAGTTGCCCAGGCTGGGTTTGAGCTTGGGACCCTCCCATCTCAGCCTCCAGAGTGCTGAGATTCCAGGCATGCAGCACCAAGCCCATCTGAATGTTTGTTTCTTACCCCATCTGTTCAAAATGACAATGATCTGGTGATGTGCTGGTCTCTGCTGTCTCACAGGCCTGTTGGAAACTAAGTGAGCCCCACCTAACCCAATGCAAAGCCTGGTTCTTCCCTTGTGGAGCCCAGGTGGCAAGAAGCAGGTTTCTGCGGGAGGCCTTTCAAGGTCAGCTCAGCAGAACATGGTTTCTAGGGGCCAAAACCATCTCTTCCCCATTTCCTCACAACAGTCTAACAAAACCTTTAGTGGCTTTAACATTTTTTGAGACAGGGTCTCGCTATGCAGTTCAGGTTGGCTTTGAACTCTCTTATGTAGCCCAGGCTGGCTCTGAATTCACTGAGTTCCTTCTTCCTCAGCTTCCCAAGCGCTGGGATCACAGGCATGCATCACCACGCCCATCTGGAGCTCAGACTTACTTTCTTTTTTTTTTTTTTTTGCGGTACTGGGAGACTTACTTTCTTTATTCTTTTTTTTTTTTTTTTTTTTGGTCTTTTTGAGACAGGCTCTTGCTACACAGTTCAGGCTGGCCTTGAGCTCACTTTGTAGCCCAGACTGGTCTTGAACTCGCAAGGATCCTCCTGCCTCAGCCTCTCAAGTGCTGGGATTACAGGGGTGTGCCACCATGCCTAGCTGGAGCTCAGAGTTTCAAGCAAATTAACAGGGGTCTGGGTGAGGTAGGAAAGCTTTTGTAAAGGAAGGAGGGCTCCTTTGAAGTACAGCACTAGCTGTGTCTAGACAGGGAGGGAGAGGGTGCTCAGGAGGGCCGGGAGCAGAAAGGGGTGGGGATCCTCCTGTCTCATCGTCCCCAGGGCACAATGACAAGATGCTGCCTGGAGGAGCTGCAATGGCAAGGCAGGTGGGCACGGGCCCTGGGCTCCTGCCAAAGCCTTGCATCTGACCCAGAAGAGAAACCGTGTCCTCCAGCGCCAGTGTGGAAAGGAGATGGGAGCATAGAGCACTGCTCCCCGACCTGGGGGCCTCCGCAGGGACCGCAGCTACCGCCAAGTCTAGTCCCTCCCACATCCCTCCTTCTGCTGAGCCTCCGATCAAGCGATTCTGGAAACCAGAGGGCCAGGCATGGGCAGCACATCGAGGGGGGAGCAATTCTACACAGTGATCAGTGCTGGGGATACAAGCTCTTGTAATAGTTTCTGGAGGCTTCTGGTTTATATTGTTACAAAGTGAATATGGCTCCTTGGTCAGCCTTTGAAAGTTTAAATTCTCACATCATTTTTTGGGTTTGGTTTTTTTGAGACAGGGTCTTGCTTTGTGATTCAGACTGGCCTCAACCTCCCATCGACCCTCCTGCCTCAGCCTCCTGAGTGCTGGGATTACACGTGTGCACCACCACGCCGGGCTCTAACCTTGTACCTATCGTGCTAATGCATCTTCATCTGTTCCTGTTTCAAGGGTCTACACTGGGTGCTTTTCCTGCCCTCTGCTCTCAACCCTCTCCCAGTCTGCCGTTCCTAGCTTAGAACCCGCTTGTTTCCAATTCCCACTCGTGACTTATTGGTCCTGTTTAACTAAAGCCTGCCGAATAGGTATACTAAACCCTGTTTAAACAGTATTTAAACCAGAAACATTCTTGACCCTCTGCCCTTCATATGCCTGACACCCTTTTTCACACACCGTAGTGTGGATAACCCAAACCTTCCTGTCTCCGCAAGTTTATCTCCCTTCTGTCTAAATCTTTTCAGGTCTTCCCCCAACACACCAGTTTCTTTTGTGGGGTAGGGGGACTGGGGATTGGGCTCATGAGTGTTCTGCCCTGAGATACACTCAGCCCTTCCCCTTTTGAGGCAGAGTCTGGGTCCATTCCCCAAGTGACTTCGAATTTGTGATCCTGTCTCAGCATCCTGAGTAGCTGGGATCATAGGTGTGCACCACCACATCCAGCGGTTAAGTCGCTTGATGGCAAAGCTGTGGCCTATTCATCTCTTTATCCTGCCTCTCACCCGTGTTTGCTGAAACAGCACTAGCCCGAATGTGTGTGCATCGTTACTGCACGGGTGCCTACTAGAGTTTTCATTCTTCGGTGTAAACAATGAAAGTGGGTCCGGATGCGGGGCCTACTAGGCGGCAGAGCCACCCGTGAAGCCACTCTCCACAACCCTGGGAGGTGGACACTGGGGATGTGACCTCCTCAAGGGCACACGGCTCAGCGCGGAGCCAGAAGGGCTCCTCCGGGGAGTGCAGCTACCCCCTCTCCCCGGCTGAGGAATGAGAACGTTCTCGGCTCTCCAAGAGGGCAGCGGTCTTCTCTCGGCCCTGCCCGAGCTTCGGGCTCCAACGCGGCCGCACTTGCAGGGTGAATCCGGGAGGCCTGAAGCCCAACGCCACGGTCCGGTGAACTTGCTGGACCCTTTGCGTGTTCCCACCTCAAACCCTATTTTCTCCCAAGAGCTCTAGTGACAGCGTTCTCGCCCTTGGGACGGTCCATCCCGAGCCCCCGACGCGGCCTGTCCTCTGCGAATCCCGCAAGTCACCGCTCTTGGGGCGCAGGGCTCTTTCCAGCGCCCTCGCGCAGCGCTGCGGGGTAGATGTCCGAGGGTGCCCGCATTGCGGATGCCCTGCCGGGCTCGCGGGTCTCTCCTCTTCCTCTGCGGCCGGTCCCGAGCAGCTCTCCTTGGTGAGCACGGCGCGGCAGCGAGGTGTCCGCTTCCTCTGGGCGGCTTCGGCAGGGGCCCAACGCTGGCTCCGGTGACCGTCCGAACCCCGTTCTTCCCCAGGCACCTGGCCGAGGGGAGTCCGCGCGTGACCCTCTCGCATCCCTCCCGCATCCTTCCGTCCGCCCGCATCCGGCGGGCCCCGCCCCCCGCCCCGCCCCCACCACCGCCGGGCCGCAGAGCGACCTCCGCCCCGCCGCCCTCCCGCAGCTGGGCCGCCGCCGCCGCACAAAGGCCCGGCCGCTTCACCGCGCGCAGGGATCCGTCCGCGGCTCTCCTCCCAGCTCGTGCCGTCGCCGCCTCCCGGCCCGGATTCCCGCAGCCCCACCGCGTCTCCTTCGGGACGGAGGACACAACGGGGCGCCCCGGCTTCCCAGGCGGACAGCGTCGCTCAGCGCCCCCGCGGAGGGACTACTTTGCGTTCCCGCGGAGGGACTACTCCGCGCTCCCTCGCGGAGGGGTCGCGCGCAGGCGGCGCGCACGGCATGGCGGCGGCGGCGCGCGCCTGAGAAGAGGGAACGCGGGCCCGCTCAGGCTTCGGCGCGGCCTACACGCCCCGCTCGCTGTCGTCTCCTGCCCTCGCCCCGGCGCCTGGCCATGGCGGAGCCGTCGCCCTCCCGACGCCCGGTGCCCCTCATCGAGTCGGGTAAGCCGGACCGCGCCGCCCCGCCGCTGGCCCGTTGCGCTCTCCCCGCGCCCTCCCGCCGTCCTGATCCGGTTCTCCCCCTTCCCGCAGAGCTCTACTTTCTCATCGCCCGGTATCTATCGGCCGGCCCGTGTCGCAGAGCCGCCCAGGTGAGTGTCCCGTCGCGGGGCGCGGGCAGGCCGGGGCGGGGGCCCCGTCCCGGCTGGCGGCCGCAGCGCTGAGCGCGCGTCTCTCCGCAGGTGTTGGTGCAGGAGCTGGAGCAGTACCAGGTCTGTCCCGCGTCCCCGCGCGTCCCCCCGCGCCCCCACTCGCGCCCCCCGCTCGCCCCCCGCGCTGGCTCGGTGGTCACTCGCGCGCGTGTCTTGTTTTTCCAGCTGTTGCCGAAGAGGCTGGACTGGGAGGGCAACGAGCACAGCAGGAGCTACGAGGAATTGGTGAGCACCGGACGCGTCCCCGCCCGCGTCCCCGCGCGCCGCCCCTGCCCTCGCCCCTTGGGGAGCGCACGGTGCGGCCGCGCCCGGAGCTGGCGGGCGGGGACCCCCTCCCACGCCTCCGCCCTTGGACGTTTCGTGGTCCCCCCCACGCCCCTTTTTTTGGGGGGTTTTTTTGGTTTTTTTTTTTTTTTTTGTGGTGTCTGGGTTTGTTTTGGCAGGAAACGGCCGGGGGGGCGGCGCGGGGCGGTGATGGGGGCGCTGCTGCCGCGGCAGGGGTGGGTCTCCAGGTGCGGCCGCCTACGGGGGCGGGCTGAGGCCGCCAGCCATTCAGCGGTGCGCTTTCTTCGCCTTTTGCGTGGGCCGCACTTGTAACCCGTTCTCTGATTGGTCTCCTCGCCTCTGCCCCGCCCAGCTCTTCCGACCACTTGTTCCTTAGGAATGGTCACGGGTCTCTAGGTGGAGATCGCTGCTCCTGTTGAGTTTTTTTTTTTCCTTCCATTTTTGCTCAGCAGTGTGTTAAAATACTTGAATATGCTAGTCCAGCGCTTTGGCTGCTTTGAACCGTACAGTGTTTGAATCCTTTACGCAGCTGATTTGCTTTGATGAGCTGCACTTGATCTTGCTGTATGTAACTCACAAAGGGCTCTTGAGCAGTGTTAGGTGGATTATATTTTTCTTCTTGCTTTATGAGCCTGTTTAGTTGCTCGTATGATTTATAATTCAGTTTTACCCTCTATTACAGCAGTTGCAGAAATGTATTTGTCTTTTGTGGGATGAGTCATTTTCTCAACGTTTTAGGAATTCTTACAATTGGCAGTCCATGTTCAGCCTGTAGTATAAGGAAAACAATTAGAAAAGATAGAAGTTCCTTAATGAGCTTTTACCCGATTCTAAAACCTATAGGTGGAAGGTGGTGGAAAATTATTATTGTAATAAATATAAGAAAGAGAGGATTTGCCATTCACAGTTAAGTATTGTTTTTAGTTTTGTCTCAGGCCTGTTACTGCTGTACCACAGCCACACCTCCAGCCAAGTGTGCACTAGGGTTAAAGTAGCAAGGAGCATTGATGCCCTCCACAGTGTTTTTACAAAAGAAACCAAACCAAAAAAAAAAAAAATGAGTAGATGAGTATTTTCAGGAGCTTGAGTTCTAAAAATGATCATGCTCGTTTGTTTTCTTGAGTTTGGTATTCTGAGAAGATCCTTTGTGGGGGTCATCCCTTGGGGGTAGAACCCAAAACTTTGCCAGTAATTGAGCTACAGCCCCAGGCAAATACCACTTTACCTCTGAGCACCCTTAGCCCAAGACTTTAGTTGAGGCAGCATTTAAAGGGCACCCTTATTTTACTGTGATTTATAGTATAAAATATCCTTTCAGACAAGCAGAGAAGTGTTGCTGATCATGACACTGGGATTATGCTGTGAGAAAATTTTTTTTTTTCTTTTTGAGACAGGGTTTCACTGTGAAGTTCAGGTTGGCCTTGAGCTCACTAGGTAGCCCGGGCTGGTCTCAAACTCACGGCCTGCCAGTCTCCTGCCTTGGCCTCCCTAGTGCTGGGTTTACAGATGTGTACCACTGTGCCCAGCTGTAAAATTCTTTCACTCTTTTGTGGGGGGGTACTGGGCAAGAATCAAACTCAGGGCCTCACACTTGGCAGGCAGGTGCTGTGCCGCTGAGCTATGTCCTTGGCCTAAAATTTCTTAATTAAAAAAAGAAAAAAAAGGAAAAGGAGGAAAATTTTGAAACAAGTATGCTGCTATAACTGTTGGAAAGTTACTAAATAAGTTCGTAAAATAAGCTTAAAAAGAAATACACTTTTTTTTTTGGATTTTGCTATTAAAACTGCTTGAAACCCTACTTAAAATAATGTGTTTAAAGTTACTTCTCTGTCAGGTGATAGCTCTGACGATGACGGATGTCATCACTGGCTCTGGCTGGTTTAATTTCTGGCGGGTGTCCCTCCTAGCCAGTGGTTGCTGATGAGCCTCCTTTATACAGAATGACGGTTTGGTTTTTTTTTTTTTTTTTTTTTGAGTCAGGGTCTTGGTATGCAGTTCAGGCCAACCTTCAACTCACTTTATAGCCTATGCTGGCCTCAAACTCAGAACAATCCTCCTGCGTCAGTCTCCTGAGTGCTGGGATTACAGGCGTGCACTACCACGCCTAGCTTAAACTTTTTTTGTTTTGTTTTTTTGTATTTTGAAAAAATATTTTGGGCAAAATCAGCCCAAGGCTGGCCCTGTATAGCCCAGGCTGCCTTGAGCTCGTGGCGATCCTCCTGCCTCAGCCTTCTGAATATTGAGATTCTAGGTGTGCACCACCACAGCTGGCCTGGGCTTGAATTTGTGATCCTCCTGCCTCAACCTCCCCACAGTGCTGAGGTTACAGGTGTGTGCCACCATAACAGTCTTGAGATATATAGATTATAGACTATTAGTGAAATTTTCACTTGATCTTAGCCAAAAGGCCGAGAAGCGATATTAGTGAAATTTTCAAAAAGAAAAGTGGAACATGAACCCCCCCCCCAGCAAATAACTGTTATTTAGCCTTAGTGGTTAATAGGAGAATAGTACATGTTATCTTCCCCTACTATGTTGTGAAGCAAATTCTAAGCAGCTGTTCATTTCATTAGTTAATATGCTGTTTGCTTTTTTGTTGGTACTGGGGGATTGAATAGCGTACTTTGTAGCCCAGGCCTTTGTTGAACTTGCAATGATCCTCCTGCCTCGGCCTCCCAAATGTTAGGATTATAGGCGTGCACCACCATGCTGGGCCTACCATATTTCTTCCTTAAGGAACCATAATAATGGTCAGTTAGTGTTGCTGGAAACTGCCAGAAAGGGTGAGTGAGTGGAGCCCCTTTTTATACCTAGCTATTATTACTGAGTATTGTTTTCAGACATCTTTAGTCAAACTTTTCTGCTGGGTGTTTAAGAGCAAGTTAAAGTGAGACCTGTGTTAATCAGAATTAGCCTCTTGCTGTCTGCCAAGGTCAGTTACGTGTCCTCACGTATTATGGAACCTCTTAGCTCTACTGTCAGTGTTGGCCACCAGGCTAGGTCATGGTCTTGCTTGACTATGGGGAACTTTTCCCTGTTTAGTGATCCTTCTTTAGCACACTGCGTATTTGTTGATTCCTGTCCCCTGGGGTTCAGCAGTTTCCCTGCTCAGGAGATTCAGTGACTCACCAAAGTTGTAGCCTCCGGTAGAAAAGCTTCCCTCAGATCCTGGGTCCTTGTTGATCTTAGAGGGCTAGGGCCAAAATATTGTCTATCTTCTTGGCCAGGTTACCTTTCTAGGTTTAGTCTCTAAACTTAAGTTGTTAGACACACAGAAGAGAAGATCAGTTATATCTCTATTGCAGATAGAGCTGTGAGCTTAACTCATCTGAATATGAAGCACTTTGAAAACTGAACTATAGCCAGAGGACTGTTCTTTCTTACTAACCATGCTTGTTTTAGTAGCTGAATGCCTGCAGAATGTTAGCATACATCAGTTGTATAGATTTACAGAGAGTTTGATATCAAGAGCCATACAGAGTATGACAATCATGGTGGCGTTGTAATACTCTTAAGTGGCCATCTTAGTGTAGAGTAGCCTTCTTAGTCAAACGTCCCTATCTGATCACATCAAATGACACAAACTCACCTAATTTGTTATGCTTCAGTAGGATGCCACCCAAGAGAATGCACCTGTCTATAAATGTTACCTAGAAGTTTTTAATGACATTGTTTGGATTGCTTGGCAACTGAGCATCTTTTTAAGTGTAGTGACATAGATATATATCATGGAAGTTTTTAAAAAATACCATTTGACTGGTGATCTCATGCTGGCTTGAAATGTATTTTTTATTACAAGTGTGTGGAGCACAAGAGGAAGGCAAATATCTGAGTCTAAAGGAAAAGACTATCATAACCAATCTTCATTTTACATCTTCGTTTTACATCTGGAAGGCACAAATACATTTAGTACACCATGAAATTAGCAGTAATGACTGTCGCAACTGTATGAAAATCTTTATTACTTTTTAATGAGAGCATATATTAATAAAAGCTTATTTTACCCGAAGAAAACGTGTTTTGATGATAATCTGTGTAAACATATCACAATGTTTAGCAGTATCACAGTACTATCACAATAATGTTTGTATGTTTAGCATATCACAATGGTACGTTTATTGGGGTTGTATTTCTCATAAAGCTCTGGACACTGTTGGGTGCCCTGAGTGAACAAAGGTGGAATAAATGTTTTCAGGCAGCTGCTCTTTCATCTACCGAGGGGAGTTCTGTTTATACTTTCCCTTAAGCTCAAGGGGTGCCCATTTAATTATCTTGGAAAATTTTACTTAGTCTTTCTGAGGGCTTCAATTCCCATTTCAGATCCTTCCTGAGTTCAGGATACCCACCTCTTTCCCTTCTGTCCTTCACATGTTGCTATATTCCTATATTCCTTTGTCTGAGTGGCATTCCTCTGGGAGGTTCTCTCTCCGCTGCCTACCTGGTCGCCATCTTAAAGTCCTCTCGTAAAATTTATTTAGTTATTTGTTACTTTCTAGTGAATTGACTATTACATTTCTAAAGTTCTGAAATGGCCAACAGACCATAGAAAGATACCACTTTAGGCTCCTGCTTGAAACCAACAGCTACAGAAAACTGCTGGCCTTGATTCAGGGCTACTATCTTGGAAAATTTTAGATGACCTGTGAGAACAACATAACAACACATGTCTTGACCAATGAAAGACTCCCAAGTCTTGACATGGCATCTGCAAAATCAGTCTGGACATCATTTTGAATAGCTGGGAACCTGGGTAGAAACATGTCTTAATTCTGATGATAGTTATCTGTAAGGCAATTTAAATTCTAGATACAAATATTTTTAAAATCCAAAGAGGCAGTAAGGAGAAAAACATTGAGCTCAAACAAAACAGTTTTAGATGTTGAAACCAGTCACAAATTGAACAGAGAGGTACATATAAGACAATTGTTCCTATTCAGATATATCAGAGCACACTTACATATTTGGCCAAGTTGAAGTACAGTGACCTTTTTACGGTTTTTAAGTTGGTATCTATAAATAGACTAGTCGGAACTTTTTCTAGGTCAATTAACAGATCGCTTGTAATAAGAACTAGGAGTAAAAACCTTTGACATCTATGAAAGCAGAGACAGTTTTTAAGACGGGGCCCAGGCTGATGGTTTATCTGATTGGAGTACCCAGCTGTACACGCTCCTCATTGGCTTTGACAGCCATAGTTGTTTGATAGTCACAGCTGATAGCCACATGTGACTGTTCTCTGTAAAGGGACAGTCTGTTAAAGGTAATTTTAACTATTTGCAGAGGGTGCCAGGCCAGGTTTGGGTAGAGAGAGACTAGGTGGCACTCTTTGGAGCTAAGTACGGATTCCAAATGGTGGGGGAAGAAGGCCTGCCGAGGCTCCCACCTGCTCTGCTGTAGCTGTCTACCTGTGACAGTGTTTCTTGAAACTTTTTGAAAAGAAACAAGGGGGAAGAAGGTATCCCCATCTACCCCTCTTCCTCTGTGCCTATTGTAAGGCAGCCCTTAGATTTCACCCTGTCCAGTGCCAGTGTCGGCAGGTTGGAGGTGCAGGGAAGTGGCCAGAGCCGGGATAGCTGCTCTTACCCTGCACCTGGGCCCCCTTCCTTGTGATCCTGTGACCCTTAGACCATACTTAGATGTAGGGCTTCCTTAGTCAGAGTCTAAGCGTATCTCCGAGAATAGTGGCCAGCCTGGTAAGACGTTCTGGAGAGAAGGCATGAATGAGGCAGTGCCCTGGGGACAGGGGTTCACCTATTTTTTAATACCTGTTTCTGTTTAAAACTTAGTAAGTTCATGAGGTTCTCTAGGAATGTTTTGTATTATTGAACTTACCTGTGCTGTAAAAGTCAGTCTGCCCTGTGCTGTAGAAACCAGTCAGCATCATTTTTGAGGGGAGAGAGAAGTAAAAGGAGTTAATCTCCAATTCTGCCTATGGACTAACAGGCAGATAAACTTGCACTAAAACTTGTACATTTTTTTTTTGAGAGCTTCAGGATTAAATCTGGAGGAGTTTTTAAGAATATGACCCCGAGATAAGTAAAGGTCAGCTTCACTTTGGAAGGGTCCCAGGAAGGGGAAACTCACCATTCTGGAGACTTGGTTCTGAAATCCAACAGCCATAGAGGAGAGAGTTGCCTTAGACCAAACACAGTTATAAACTGTGTTACATCTCAAGAGCAGGGCAATGGAGAAGGGACAGAAGAGTGACTCTTAAATATGGCACAAGAACTAAATCCTGTTTTAAATTTTGAAACGGTCTCAACACATTGCCTTGGCTGGTCTCGGATTTGTGAAAGGAAGGAATAGAACTGTTCTGTCAGGCATGAGGACTTGTAAGGGCTAGGTTTGTAAAGGGGGAACATATTAGAAAAAAAGGGACTCCAATCCTCCCTCTCCTGGGTGGGGGATTCAGGTTGTCTTTTCTCTTCTATGTATTTTTTTATTAGTACATATTAAGAGATTTAGAGCTTTGAGTAACTTTTTTTTTTTTTTGTACCGGGAATTGAACTCAGGACCTCGCACTTGCTAGGCAGGTGCTGTGCCACTGAGCTATATTCCTGGCCCAACATGATTTGTTTTTACAGGCCAATTTCTTCCTTAGCTGAAAAAAGAAAGAAGCTAAAAAAAGAAACAAAAAAAAAGCAGATCATCCTTACATTGTAGTTTATCATTGGAGGGATGGTTGTCATTAAGATTTTTTTTTTTAAGTAGTTGGGTAGGACTTTTGTGTGAGACATAGACTTATAAAACTTACGTGGGCTCAATATAGTGGTGTACACCTGTAATCCCAGTGCTTGGGAGGCTGAGGCAGGAGGAGAGCCACACATTGAAGGCCACCCTGGCCTACATAATGAGTTCAAGATCAGCCTAAATACATACTGAGATCCTGTCTCAAAAAAAAAAACAAAAAAAAAGTAAATAAGTTACTTACATTGAAATCAGTGTTTAGCTTATTAGAGTTGTCATTTCTCTTGAACCTTCAATTAGAAATTTTATTTAGAAATCTAGTATAGTAATTAAACAAGTATACACTTTGATTTTCAATTAGTAAATTATGTATCTTAATCTTAAAATGTGTAATTCCACTTACACAGTCATATCACATACTACACCACATTGGAGTAAACTTAAAGCAAGTCTAAGTGTTCTTACTGAGGATTTAACTTCGGTAAGTATAGTACTTCAAATTTACTTTATAAATTCTTTTTACTGTGTTAAACATGAAAGCCACTCAAGAATTCCAGTTCCATCAGACGGGACCCGTATGTGTGTCTTTGCTTTCTTTCTCACCTCGTTTTTGCTTACTTGCCAGCCTTTTTGAGTTACTAATTACCTGTGTCCAAAATGGAATAGTTCATCTGAATACTGTAGAGTCCAGAAATCAGGCATGATAGATGGCTCTAGGCCAAGACTTTGGACCAGGTGGGGGGGTTGGATAGGATCTACTTGAGTCTCAGATTGAATCTTTTTTGTGGTAAAAGCCTCTTCCCTATTTATTGTTTTATTCTGTTATTATTATTTTTTAGCCAGGTCTGTCTTTTAGACACGAAATTCAGGCTGGCCTTGAACTCGTTATGTAGCCCAAGGTGGCCTTGAACTCACAGCGGTCCTCCTGCCTCAGGCTCCTGAGTGCTGGGATTACGTGTGTGCTCCACTGTGCTCTTACCTATTTAAAATAAATGTTTTTACACACACTTCCTCACCAGTACTGTAACTCATCCTGTTACTGTTTTATTTTCATTGTGGGATTCTAAAGACCCTTTTATTATTCTGAGTATAGTTAATTTCTTTCATCTGTGGAGCCTGCATTTTCTTTGAAGTTGATTGTAGAGATACGTCATTGTGTACGCATTTCATCGATAATCTGTAGAGCAGTAACCATGGTAGTGTGATGAGAAGTCAAAGTCTAGCAGTACTCTTGTTGCATCAGCCTCCCAGGCAGCAGGTTACTGAGTCTTGACACCAGTTTTTGATCTGTATAACAGAGCTAATAAAAATTGTATCAAAAGTTATGGTACCTGGAAAGTGTGAGTTCCTGAGTTCAAGTACTGGTACCCCCTCAAATTACTATAAAGTATGAAAAAGATGGCTTTACAGTACACATGCAGTAAGAGCCAAGTAGTAGTAACACTGATGATACAACAGTAAAAGATAATTGTTGGGTTTTTCTGTCACTTAATTTCTGTGGCAAATTCTCTGAATGGATGAGGAGCAGCCTGTAGTACAGTGCTGGGTATTGGTGGGTATAGCTGTCTGGGAGTCTCTTGGACTTGCCTGTGCTGTGTGAAGAGTACTGCAGTTACTGTAGTTCCACAGCCTTGTCTAATCACAGCAGTTATTTGTGTCTAAGGGATAAAAGTCCTTAGACTTCTGTTTTCTTTCAGATCTTCTGTATTTGTATGGAGTTTTGGCAGTGTGTTTCACTGGGTTCTGAGAGAGATTTGTTAAAATTTCCATCTATGGATTGTGAATTCTGATAGAAACCGAGACCCCACACGGAACCAGACCAGACCTTCTGACACGAGAGAAGTCTTTATTGGGGGAGGGACAGAGTAGCAGGCTACCTAGCGGACCAAGGTAGCCCTGGGCTGAGGAAAGCGTGGGCCTTTACGCTTTTTTTTCTGGTGGGGGTGGGGTGGGGTGAGGAGATGTCCCTGGGTCAGAATAGGCCCAGCCCCCGAGCAGTCAGGGAGGGCGTCTAGGCCAGAATAACCCGAGCAGCAGGGAGGGGTGTACTGGCTAGAATAGCTGAACAGCAGGAGTTGCCCGTGTCAGAATGACCCGAGCAGGTGAACTGCCAGAGTGAATGAGGGCGGGGAGAGCTTTTGTGGCCGAGGGGAACTGAAGCGGAACAGGTAGGGGAAGAAGAGAAATACTGAGAGTTAAAGTTTTCCCATGAGGGGGGCGAAGCTGGCTGCCTTGTGACTTATCAAATTCGTGTCTGTCTTGTTTTATTTTGAATTTTGTTATTAGGCACATGACAAATTTAGTTGACCCTTGTTTTTCAAGTTAGGAAATGCCTCTGCTTGCCTTAAGGGCTACTTAGCTTCCCGTTAAGTCTTCTAATTTCTCTCTCTCTCACTCTGTCTTTCTTGGCTGTGGATTGGACCTGGAATCTACCCTGAGCTATATGTATCTCCAGTCCTTTTCTCATTTTTTATTTGAGAGACAGGGTCTCACCTTTTGGAGATTTGACCAGGCTGGCCTGAATTTGGGATCCTCTGGCCTCAGCTTCTTGTGTTTAGCAAGGACATACTATATTTTTTTCTGTCCTTTTATGTTTTATTATGCATTTTCTCAGTTATGCGTAGATCATTTTATTATACTTCATCTTAATTGGTCTTAATTCTATTAACTACTATTTATCTAATTTCTTTTTAAAATGGACATAATTATACATATTCAGTGGAGTACAGTTGGGCATTTTGATACATAAGTATAATGTTCAGTGATAAATATAATGTTCATTGTATTTATCCTTTTTATACATATTGTGAACTGTGTATTATTATTAATTTTTGTAGTGCTAGAAACTGAACCCAGGGCTTTGTGCCACAAAGCAGTCTTACTACCAAGATACAGCCCTAGACCTTTTTAAAATTTGAGATAGTCATAGGCAGGCCTTGAACTCAATCTTCCTGCCTCAGCCTCCCGAGTGCTGGGATTGGGATTGCAGGCGCGTGTGCTACCACACCTGGCTAGTTTCCTTGATTTTTTTTTTTTTTTTAATAGTTTTTTCT